>JAJPUD010008291.1:50846-92203 GCA_023553655.1 Myrmecobius fasciatus
ATTGCACTTTGTGCATATATATTTATTATTGATATTGCTACATTATCTATGGTACCCTTTAATAAAATATAGTTTTCTTCCTTATCTCTTTTGATTAGGTCTATCATGGCTTTTACTTGATCTGAGATAAGGATTGCTACCCCTGCTTTCTTTTGTTCACCTGAAGCATAATAGGTTCTACTCCAGCCTTTTACCTTTATCCTATATGTGTCACTATGTTTTAGATGTGTGTCTTGTAGACAACATATTGTGAGATTCTGGTTTTTAATCTAGTCTGCTATCTGCTTCCGCTTTATGGGAGTGTTCATCCCATTCACATTCACAGTTAGAATAACTAATTCTTTATTTCCTGCCTTCTTATTTACCCAAGTTATGTTTTTCTCTTTTCTTTCCCCTTTTTCCCTTTCCTTTCCTCAGTATTTTGCTTTTAATGACCCCCTCTCCCAAACAATCTACCACCCTTTAGATCTCCTCCCCCTGTTTTTACTCCTTTCCCCTGATTCTTCTATTTTCCCTTCTATTAGTTTATCCCTTTCTTTTCCTCCTTTCCCTCCCACTTCTCTTTAGCAACAGACAAGTTTCTATGTGAAATCAAGTGTCTGATATACACTTTTAGAGCCCAACCTGATGAGATTAAGATTTACACAATGCTCATCTCCCTCCCCTCTTTCTCCCAATTATATTAGTTTTTCTTTGCCTCTTCAAGAGATTTTACCTTGCTTTTACCTCCTTTTTTATCTTATTTTACCACTTTTTCCCTCTTTTCCCCAGTATGACAACCTTTCCCCCTCTAGTTCTCTTTTTCATATTATCAAAGTAATATATAGTTAATTATACCCCCAAACTTTAAGTATCCTCATAGTAGAAATAAAGTTCTCAAGATTCCTTTCCTATTTATCTTTATATGCCTCTCGAGGTCTGTGTTTGGATGTAGAATTTTTTGTTCAGATCTGATCTTTTCATTAGAAATAGGTGAAATTCACCTATATCATTGAATGACCATCTTCTTCCCTGGAGGATAATGCTCATTGTAGCTGAATAGGTTATTCTTGGCTGTAATCCAAGTTCCTTTGCCTTTCAGAATATCTGGTTCCAGGCCCTTCTATCCTTCAATGTGGAGGCTGACAGATCATGTGTGATTCTAATTATTGATACTCGGTATTTGAATGGTTTCTTTCTAGCTGCTAGCAGAATCTTTTCCTTGGTGCAATAGTCCTGAAATTTAGCCACGATATTCCTTGGGGTTTTAATTTAGGGGTCTCTTTCAGGAGGTGATTGGTGAATTCTTTCAATGGTGATTTTCCCTTCTGATTCTACAATCTCAGGGCACTTTTCTTTCAGGATTTCCTGGAAGATAGTGTTTAGTTTCTGTTTTTCATCATGCCTTTCAGGAAGTCCAATAATCCTTAGATCATCTCTCCTAGATCTATTTTCCAAGTCAGTTGTTTATCCTAGGAGATATTTCACATTTTCTTCTAATTTTTCATTTTTTTGTTTTTGTTTGACTGATTCTTGAAGTCTTATTGAGTCATTCACTTGCATTTGTTCAATTCCTATTTTTAAAGTGTTGTTTTCTTCAGTTACCTTTTTAATCTCCTTTTGTAACTGGCCAATTGAATTTTTTTGTTCATTGCACTCTTTTTCCACTTCACTAATTTTATTTTTCAATAAATTGGTGTCTTTTTCATAACTCTTTTGCAGGGCATCATATCCTTCTTGCACTGATTTCAGTTCATTTTCCCATTTACCCTCCAGCTCTCCTTTTAAGTTCTTTATGCAATCTTCCAGAAAGACCTTTTGAAAAGGGGACCAGTGATGGTCCTTAATAACTTCCTTTGGTATTTTGTCTAAAGGAACCTCAGGATTTCGGGTCATCCCTTCTTTCCCTTGATAAAAGCTGTCTATGGTGAAAGCTCTCTTTTGCTTCTTCATTTTTTAAGACAGTGTGGAAGTCTCTTTAAGGTTGGGAAAAAACGGCTGCTGAAGTTCTTTGCCCTGGGGTACTTTGGGGAATTAACTTAAGGTGCTGGGCCGGTGGGGGCTCGGACTAAGTCCCAATTACTCCTTAAACAAGGCAAGTCTGCCAGAACACCTCCCCTCAATCAGGGCAGAGTGTCCCGTTGGCCTCAGATAAACTCCAGGTGTTTGGAGTTTGGAGTTTCTGCCATAGTGAGCTGAATCCCACCTTCACTTCTGGCCTACACCACTGTTTATTCCTCTGTCCCAGTTACACAAACCTGATATGAAGTTCTTCAGAGATATCAGTCAGCAGTGTCCAAATATTTCTGGATTCATTGACTTGAAGATCAGTTCAGAGGCTTATTTTATTGTTGATTTGAGAGAAAATTGGAGGAGGACACAGAGAGTCACGTTTTCACTCCGCTATCTTGGCCTTGCCCCCAGAATAAATGCTTATAGATGGACATATCCAATTGATGGGGAAAAAGGGCTGAAAATTGAGAAAAGGCCTTAAGTTTGTCAATTAGAACATTGGTGACTGGAGAGATTGGTTGTAGTTGAATTTTGAGGATAGAAAACATTACATAAAGCTGAAAAGTCAATGAGAGGAAGAGTAAACAGTTAGTGGACAGAACTTTCTTTTTCCTTTTCCCTAGAAGTTTGTCTATAAAAGAGAGGAGAAATGTGGAGCTTTAGCTTTAGGAATTTCTAGGGCCAAATTAAGAGTTTTCTTATTTTATTTTTATTTTGAAGCATCTTAATCCTGTATTATCTCCATCCCTGTATGCTCTGACCTCCAAAACCTCATGTCTCTGTACTAACCACAAACTTTTCTTTATTCCTGGCCTCCACAAACACTAACATCCTAATTATTTACTTACCCAAACTCAAAGAAGGTGCCATGGGCAATATCTTGGCCTCTTTCCTTAAGAACAGAGATCCATAAACTAGAGGATAAACAGGATATGATGTACAGAAAGGAAGATATCAGAGGGATGGATATAATGGAAATTTTGTGGGGATAATTGAAAGAATTCTGGATTGTCAGAAGATTTGAATTGGAGTCCTAGTTTTGATTCCAACTCTTTGAATGGCTTCAAGTAATCCTTTCTCTTTCATTAAGTTCTTTCCTTTTCTGTAAAATTAGGGATTTGGATTGTTTGAAATCAAATATCCTTCTTAATTCTATGACTTTATAAAAAATTAACTGTTCCCAAGGCTCTAGAGGTCTCCTCCTCACTATCAGCTCTCCCTCTGGGGAGCCCTGACAGTAACACCTCACAAGGAAAATGGTCCCATTAAAATTTTCAAGAGACCCAGTTTAATTTTCATATTATTTTATGGTTTTAAATACTATGATTCTACTTTTGTCCTCACAACAGTCCACAAGACTACTGTATTTTAAAAGCTAAGGGCTTCAAGAGGGATCTATTCATGGGGCCCTTGGACAGTGACCTTTTCAGGGTCCTTGGGCTTATTGCAGAGGCAGCAATTGGAGGAGGGCTTGTGCCAGATGGAAACCTAGATTTTTAGTCATATAGAATTTGAACTAGGTGGATAATCTGGGCCAATGTCAACCTCTATCCAAGACAACCCAGATCTCTGGGGCTATCATAGGAGGTAGCTGTAATGAAGGCTACTACACTTCTTACCTATCTACTTCTTGCTAGGCCAGAAGTGTTTTGTTTTTCCTTAGGCAAGGGGCTTTGATTCCAACCCTAGCTATGGTAGGTAGGGCTGTGGTTATTCTGGGGCACTTTGGAAGTTTTTAAAAATGAGTGTCATATATTATTTCTAGATAAGCAGCAATAATTTAGTAGATAGAAAGGGTTGAATAGTGAAAAGAGGGAGATGATGATTTTAAGTGTAATACTATAAAGAAGATAAGAAGGTGAGCATAGTAATATCACTTTATTAGAAGGAAGGAGCCAAGAGATTCAGATGTCCCTTCCTCCGCTTTCATCAATGTTGGAGAGTTGAATATTGATATTAAGCCTAGGATGCTTTTACTTAGATTTTTTTTTTTAATGTGGAATGAACAAAACTCAGAAGTCATCTAATCCTTTCAAGACCTGGATAGGAATCTCCTGTACTGCATGCCCCAGCAAATGCTAATTCATTCAACTTCTGAATATATTCAGTAAAGGGCAACTTACTAGTGACTGAGAGAATTCATTCCTGAACAAATGAATCCTTCTACATTAGAGACTTTCAGTTGCCTGAAGACAAATATGTTACTTCTTCTAACCTTAGAACTAAATCTTTTCTTCAATAGGAGAAATGTCTTTATTTCCTTAACTAACTCTCAAATGAGATCATAGTGTAGTACCTTGTAGGATCGCTTCCCTAATTCAAACTCACATAGGTAGGTTTGAATCTTTAGGAGTAACTTATTATTTAGTGTTAAGTATACTACTATTTATCACTTGAACTTTGAAGATTTAGGTCTCCAGTGCTGGGTCTCAAGATCCCCAGTAGTGTGTTTCTCATACATCATCTGCGATTTGATGGTGTTAGATTTTAGAAAATAAATGTATTGATAGAAAACAATTTCTTTAAGTTAATCTTTCTCCAATTATAAGGTCATAGTTTATCATAGATACATACAAGTATACAAGAAGAGTAGACTCTAACTTAGAGTACTATAGCAGTGAAGTACACATTTAGAATACATATGTGACAAAATGCTGAATAAAAATCCCTCATAGTTTATGTCCCAGAAGACCTTTCTTTAGTCCATACGTAATATTTTTTTTTCTTATGTAAGGAGCAATGGTTTTGGGAGATGCCTCCTCCTCCAATAATTATATTTCCACCTCTGTTTTGTCCAGTGTGTTATTCTGCTCCCAAGTATATGGATTATGGCCTGCTGATTTATGCTCTTCTATCCTATTGGATGTATGATTTGCTATTGGAAATGTCTCTTTGATATATTCAATATGACAAAAAAGGAAAAAAAATAGAAAGTATCTCTTCCACTCATGGTCAGTTCCTTCTGGTTGACTTGCTTCCAAATCAATCATCAAATTTAGAGTTCTCCACCCCTACTCTTAGTCTGGTCTGCCACTTGACTTCTGGACTCTAAATTAATTTGATTTTTTAAATGCCAGTCAAATCATGACTTGGTACTCTTAATTAATCTACAAAGTGTTTCCCATATGGCACCATTTGCCTTCATTCAATGACCAAAAATCACACTTATTGGTAAGGTAAGGTTGTAGGAAAATTTCTTAAACCTTAATTGGAAATTTTAATGGATGGGAGATGTCTAAGACATTATTAGATTTAATTTGTTCTTCAGTCATTTTTCATTTGCTGACTCTTAATGAACCCATTTCCTTGGCAAACACACACACACACACACACACACACGCACACACACACATTGAAGTTATTTTCTTCTCTGGTTCACTTTACAGGTGAGGAAATTGAGGTAAACTAGTAGGTATCTAAGATTGAATTTGAATTCACACTGGCAATCCATCTATCACACTGCCCATGAATCATATATAGTGCTTTATGGCATGTTAAAGGTCATCTAGTCCAAACATTTCTTTTATAGATGAGGTAATTGTGTCTCATGATGTGTTCTAGACAATGTGAAGTGGCAAAGCTAAGAATTCCATTCATGGCTCCTACCTCAAAATCTAGTATCCTCCATTGTTCTCCTTCCTCCCATATGATATTGTCTCAAGGTCCATCATTGTTTTTGGTTGGTTGATTGATTGTTATCCTATGAAATTTAAGAGTACCAAAATGACATAATTATATTAGAGTTGAATTACAATGTGTTTTGACTGTGGCTTATTAGACCAATGTGAGCTTAGAATGTTCTGCCACAGGTTGGACAAAAATAGTCCTTCTATTAAACATTTGGGATAACTTCTCTAATTTTGTGCATATCATGTTTCTTTTGGGCTAATTGATTTCTTTTTTTCTCATAGAGCACAGCATCCTCTTTGAAAACTATAAAACTTTATTGATTTGGTTCTTAGGATTCCACTGAAGGCAGAGGCAGAAGGCTACCGCATAAGATTTCTTAAAAAAAACCTTCATTTTTGACAGCTATAATTCTGTTATTAAATCCATATTCCTCAGTGGATATTACATTCCCAAGACCCTACTGACAGCCCACCTCATCCATCCTTCTTCAATTTTCTTTCCAACCCTAATTAGTTTCCTACTTTGTCCTGATAAAATAAAGTAAATATAAATTTAACTTTCTTTGGAAAAAATAATTTTCATCCTTCATCAAACTGGGAAAAATAGAGTCTGATGCAGATAAAAACCAGGCAACTTTACTACACGCCATCTCTGTTCCCAGTGCTTTATATTTTATCATGACATCTATTTTGCCTCTAAGGATATTGTCCTTA
Organism: Myrmecobius fasciatus; assembly: GCA_023553655.1. Classification (NCBI taxonomy): domain Eukaryota; kingdom Metazoa; phylum Chordata; class Mammalia; order Dasyuromorphia; family Myrmecobiidae; genus Myrmecobius; species Myrmecobius fasciatus. Next base: position 57,182 of record JAJPUD010008291.1, read on the forward strand.
CCAAAATTTACTTCAAATCTCAGAGATGCTATCTGGATTGGAATAATCATTCATGAAGAGCTTTGATCTCCTGAATAGAAAAATGCTTTATATAAATATTCTCATATCAAAAGCCCTTTCATGTTTGCTGTTGAATGACTGGGCTGTTTCAGAACTGTAGTCAATTTTGTCTTTAATAGTATTTCAGAGCATAATCATATTGGTTGGAAATCCATTCTTCCCTTAGGATTCTTCATGGAGACCTAACTGACACTCTTCAGCTATATTATGAATAAAATTTTAAAGAAATGATATTGTTTCAATACGGCTCTTTCATGAGATGAGAAGATTTAGAGGTTAGAGGGATGGTTGAGATTATTTCATTTGCAGTCTGATGATCAGACTAAGCTCAACTCCCAAAAGTGGGGTTAAGGAATGACACATATATACAGAAATTATTAAAGTGGCTGATAAACCCACATATCTATTCATTGCACACCAAAGGTCCCCCCAATCCAGAAATCTTTATCTGCTTTATTCATTGTGCAAGTATTTGAAATTATCTGGAAGTTATAACCACACAGTTACTGCTGTAACTTTAATCAAATCCTTATGCCCTTTTTATCCTAAAACAACCTAAGGACTTATGTGCAAGAATCCCTTGCCCTAAAGCAATAAATTGGGAAATCATCTTTACATTTTAGGGTTCTGATAAAGGTCTCATCTCTAAAATATATAGAGAATTGTTTCATATTTATAAAAATTCAAGCCATTCTCCAATCAGTAAATGGTCAAAGGATATGAACAGACAATTTTCAGAGGAAGAAATTAAAACTATTTATATTCATATGAAAAGTTGCTCCAAATCACTACTGATCAAAGAAATGCAAATCAAGACAACCCTGAGGTACCACTACACACCTGCCAGATTGGCTAAAATGACAGGAAAAGTTAATGATGAATGTTGGAGAGGATGTGGGAGGGCTGGGACATTGATGCATTGTTGGTGGAGCTGTGAACAGATACAGCCATTCTGGAGAGCAATTTGGAGCTATGCTCAAAAAGTTATCAAACTGTGCATACCCCTTGACCCAGCAGCATTTCTATTGAGCTTATATCCCAAAGAAATCATAAAGGAAGGAAAGGGCCCCACATGGGCAAGAATGTTTGTGGCATCCCTTTTTGTAGTGGCTAGAATCTGGAAATTGAATAGATGCCCTTCAATTGGAGAATGGCTGAATAAATTATGGTATATGAATATCATGGAATATTATTGTTCTGTAAGAACTGACCAGCAGGACGATTTCAGAGAGGCCTGGAGAGACTTGCATGAACTGATGCTGAGTAAAATGAGCAGAACCAGGAGATCATTATACACGGCAACAACAGTACTATATGACGATCAATTCTGATGGACATGGCTCTCTGCAACAAAGAATTGTCTCAAACCACCTCCAATTGTTCACTGAAGAAAGCCATATACACCCAGAGAGAGGGATGTGAAATGTGGACCACAACATAACATTCTCATACTCCTTGATTGATGTTTGCTTACATTGTGTTTTCTTTATCTGATATATCTTTTGTGTAGATAAGATCTTTCTTGCACAACAATGATAAGTTTGGAAATAAGTATACATATATTCGATTTGCCAATATTTTAACATAATTAACATGTAGTGGATATCCTGCCATCTAGGAGAGGGGTGGGGAGTTGGGGGGGAAATTTGTAACAGAAAGCTATGTAAGGGTTAGTGTTGAAGAATTACCCACACATATTTTATGCAAATAAAATAAAATAAAAATTAAAAAAAAAAGAATCACTTGCCCTAGTCGGCCATGTTCATCCACATGATTAATTCCAGGATAAAATCAATTTATTTTATTTCTCAAAGCAGACAAAATATACCCATGAAGCTATTATAATAGAATATGTATTTGTTTCAAAAAGAATGAATTATATATCAAGGTAAACTCTCTATAACAGTGATTTTTGTACTCTTCCTTAAATTTAAAAAGGAAATTATAGTGCCTTAGGTTTTCATTTTGTAGCTAAATAAATAGAAGACTCAAGAAGGTAGCTGAGCAGAAACACAATTTCTCTGATTCAAACAAACAAACAAGCAAAAAAAAACAAAATAGTCTTCTTATAAGGCAATTGGATTTTCCTGTACTTAATCAGTGTCTAGTGTTTTAAAGAATCCTAGGTGTCATATAAGTTAAAAAATTCTATGTGTGCTAATGAATGACCAGAATGGTAAAAAAGGAAATGAAGAATATGCTATAAAAAGCTTTGTCAAAAATACAATAACATTAGACTGAAAAATGAAAATTCCAGGAGAGGAACAATGTTAGCTATATTTAAATAAAAGAAAAAGTTCTGTCATATGGAAGAAGAAGTATTCTTGATTTCTTTGGCACAGCTGGAAAAAGTGAGAACCCAAATAAAGAGGAGAATATTGTAGTGAGGTAGATTTGTGGAATGAGCTGCTTTATGTTGTAGGGACTCTTTTAATTACAATATCCAAGCAAAGAACAAATTATTTCTTTTCAAGAATAACAGGATATCCTTGAACCAACATGGTTGGAAGTTGAACACAACTCTCTATAACCTCTTTTAACCTTCTCTCAAACCAATAGCAAATTAGGCCTCTAAACTGGTTTTGAAGTCAAAGAATCCAAAAATATTTGGAGTTCAACACATTTCTAGAAGAAGATACATTGGAAGAACTTCAGAACAGGCCTGTTTCAATCAGGCAGGAGGATAGTCTGCCAAGCCCAGACCACAGTGTGGGGAGATTGTGACAGAAAGAAGGCACTGGGAGTAAGAACATTGTAGCTTCCAAGGCCCTGGGAATCTTCTGTGAGCCTTTTGTTAAGGAAAAATTGTAAACCACTGAGCCCCAGAACAACACCAGACCTAGAAACCATTACCAGCACTGGAAATCAATCAGCAGAATTGTCCCAGGATAAATTATACAAGATGTTGCTACTTTGTATTGAATAGACTTCAAGCCTTAAAAAATGAATAAAAAAGAAAAAAAATAACTTTCACCAAAGACAGCTCTTATGGAAAGAGAGAAGAATCTCAAATCCTGAGGTTCCTAAAGGCAAAGCAACTCCAGAAGAAGCCTCAAAGAGAGACATGAGCTGGTCTCTATTTCATAAATTTTCTTTGAAGATTGCATAAAGGATCGTAAAAGAGAGTCAGAAGAAATATGGGTAAATGAAATGAAATCATTGCAAGAAAGAATTGAAAAAGAATGCAATGAACAAAAAAAATTGGTCAATTGCAAAAGGAGATAAAAAGGTAACTGCAGAAAATAATGCATTAAAAATTAGATTTGAACAAACGGAAGTGAATTATTTAATAAGACTTCAAGATTCAGTCAAACAAAAACAATAAAATGAAAAAATAGAAAAAAAATGTGAAATACATCTTAGGAAAAACAACTGACCTTGAAAATATATCTAGGGAAGGGAATCTAAGGATTATTGGGCTTCATGAAAGACATGATGAAAAAAGAAACTAGGCATCTTACAGGAAATCATAAAAGAAAACTGGCCGGATATTTTTTTTTTTATTTTTTGCTGAGGCAATTGGAGTTAAGTGACTTGCCTAGGGTCACACAGCTAGGGAATGTTAAGTGTCTGAGACCAGATTTGAACTCAGGTCCCCCTGACTTCAGGGCTGGTGCTCTATCCACCATGCCACCTAGCTGCCCGTGGCCTGATATTTTAGAAACAGAAGGTAAAATAGCCATGGAAAGACTCCACTGATCACCTCCTGAAAGGGGCCCTACAATTAAATCCCCAAGGAATATCATGGCTAAATTTCAGAACTATTGTACCAAGGAAAGGATATTATAAGCAGCCAGAATGAAACAATTTAAATACTGAGGAGCTATGATTAGGATTACCCAGGACCTAGCAGGCTCCACATTAAAGGATCAAAGTAACTGCAATCTGATATTCCAAAATCAAAGGAAGTGGGGTTACAACAAAAAAAAATAAGCTATCCAGCTAAAATGAACATTATCTTTCAAGGAAGAAGATAGACATTTGATGCTATAAATGAATTTCATCTATTTATAATGAAAAGACCAGATCTGAACAAAAAAACTTGACCTCCAAACAGAACTCAAGAGAAAAATAAAAGATAAAAAAGAAAGAAATCTTGAGAACTATATTTCTGTTATGGATATACTTAGACAATGAGGGTATGTTGATTTTATTATTATAATATGAAAAGAAAATTAGAGGAAGAATAGGGATCACACTGGAAAATGAGGAAAATGAGTTAGAATAAGGGAAATTTCATCGCACAAAGTGGCAAAGAACACCTATTATAATTGAGGAAAAGAACAGAGGGGATGAGTATTGTGTGAATCTTACCCTCATCAGATTTGGCTCTAAGAGAGAATATCAGACATATTTGATATCACAAAGAAACTTGTCTCACCTTATAGGGAAGTGGGAGGGAAAGGGAGAAAAGAAAGAGAAAAACTAATGGAAGGGAAAACAGAAGAATTAGGAGAAAGGTGGGGAAAAAAGGGGGAGGGCGGTAAGGGCGAAGACTGTTTGAGAGAGGTGGTCACCAAAAGTAATATACTTGGGAAAAGGGAAGGGGGGACAGGAAAGATAATAGCATAACTTAGGTAAATAAGATGGCAGGACATAAAGAATTAGTTATTTTAACTGAATGTTAATGTGATGAACTCTCCCATAAAATGGAAGTGGATAACAGACTGGATTAAAAGCCAGAATCCTAAAATATGTTGTTAAAAAGAAACATTTAAGGCATAGTGATAAATACACAGTAAAAATAAAGGGTTGGAGCAGAATATAGTATGATTCAAGTGAAGAAAGAAAAAATAAGAGGTAGCCATCCTGATTTCAGATTAAATAAAAGCAAAGGTACATCTAATTAAAAGAGATAAGGAAGGAAACTGTATCTTATGAAAGGGTATCATAGATAATGAAGCAATATCCATATTAAACATATATGCACCAAGTGGTATAGTATGGAAATTCCTAGAGCAGAAATTAAGAGAAATACAAGAAGAAATAGACAGCAAAACTATACTATTGGGGGATCTCAACCTTGCTGTCTCAGAACTATATAAATGAAACCACAAAATAAATAAGAAAGAAGTTAAGGAGGTAAACAAAATGTTAGAAAAGTTAGGTATGATAGATTTTTGGAGAAAATTAAATGGAGACATAAAGGAATTTACATTTTTCTCAGCAGTTCATGGAACTTAGAAAAAAATGACCATGTGTTAGGGTATAAAAACCTCAAAATTAAATGTAGAACAGCAGAAATAGTAAATGCATTTTTTTTCAGATCATGATGCAATAAAATCACATGGAATATAAGGCCAGGAGAAAATAGACCAAAAAGTAATTGGAAACTAAATAATCTCATCATAAAGAATGAATGGGTAAAACATCAAATCATAGACACAATTAATAACTTCATCCAAGAGAATAACAATAATGAGACAACATACCAAAATTTGTGGGATGCAACCAAAGCAATAATAAGGAAAAACTTGATATCTATAGATGCTTACTTGCATAAAATAGAGAAAGAGAAAATCAATGCATTGGACGTGTAACTAAAAAAGCGAGGAAAAGAACAAATGAAAACCCTCCAATCAAGTATCAAACTTGAAATTCTAAAAACAAAAGGAGAGATTAATAAAATTGAAAGAAAAAACTATTGAATTAATAAATAAATCTAAAGGTTGGTATTATGAAAAAGAAACAAAAAACAAAATAGATAAACTTCTAGTTAATTTTATTAGAAAAAGGAAAGAGGAAAATGAAAATTGCAAGTCCCAGAAATAAAAAGGGAGAACTTTCCACAAATTAAGAGGAAATTAGAGCAGTAATTAGAAGTTACTTTGCCCAACTTTATGCCAATAAATTTGATGGCCTAAGTGAAATGGAGGAATAGAAAAAGTATACATTGGCCAAATTAACAGAAAAAAAAAATAAAGTACTTGAATAGTCTCATTTTAGAAAAAAAGAAATAGAACAAGCTTTTAATCAATTCGCTAAGAAAAAACTACCCAGGACCAGATGGATTTACATGTGAATTCTACAAAACATTTAAAGAACAACTAACTCCACCATAAACTTTTTGAAAAAATAGGAAACAAAAAACTTCTACCAAATTTCTTTTTAGGACACAGACATAGTACTGATACCTAAACCAAGTAGGATGAAAGTAGAGAAAGAAATTTATAGACCAATTTCCCTAATGAATATTGATGAAAAAACCTTAAATAAAATATTAGCAATGATATTACAGAAAATCATCCCCAATGATAAAAACCATGACAAAGTAGGATTTATCCCAGGAATGCAGGAAAACTATTAGCATAATTGACTATATCAATAACCAAATTAACAAAAGCATAAGATTATCTCAATAGATGCAGAAAAAGCATTTGATAAATCCAACATCCATTCCTATTAAAAACTCTAGAATATATAGGGATAAATGGAATTTTCCTTAAAATAGTAGCCTCTATTTAAAACCCTCAGCTAGCATCATATGTAATGGTGATAAACTGGATCCCAATAAGTTCAGGAGTGAAACAAGGCTGCCCACTGTCACCATTACTATTCAATATTGTATTAGAAATGCTAGCTTTGGCAGTTAGAAAAGAGGAGATTAAAGGAATTAGAGTAGGTCATGAGGAAACCAAATTATCTCTCTTTGCAGATGATATGATGTTATAGCTAGAAAACCCTAGAGAATCAACTAAAAAACTATTAGAAATAATCCACAACTTTAGCAAAGTTTCAGGATACAGAATAAATCCACATAAATCATCAGCATTTTTATACATCACTAACAAAATCCAGTGGCAAGAGATACAAAGAGAAACTCCATTTAATATACCTGCTTATAATTTAAAGTATTTGGGAATTTATCTGCCAAGGGAAAGTCAGGAACTATATAAGCAAAACTAGAAAACAGTTTCCACAAAATAAAGTCAGATTTAAACAATTGGAAAAATATCAAGTGCTTTTGGATAGTTCAAGCGAATATAATAAAGATGGCAATATTACCTAAAGGAATCTATTTATTTAGTGCTATATCAATCAAACTCCCAAGATTTGACAAGAAAAAATAACAACAAAATTCATCTGGAAGAAGAAAAGGTCAAGAATTTCAAGGGAATTAAAAAAAAAAGAGAGAGAAAATGATGGTGGCTTAGCTGTACCAGGTCTAAAATTATATTATAAAGCAATGGTCATCAAGACGCTTTGGTACTGGCTAAGAAATAGAATGGTTTATAAGTGGAATAGTTTAGGTTCACAGGACAAAATAGCCAATGAATAAATTAATCTAGTGTTTGACACAACCAAATACCTAAGCTTTTGGGATAAGAACTCACTAAAACTGCTGGGAAAATTGGAAACAAGTATGGAAGAAAAGAGGCATTGATCCACACCTAACACCATATACCAAGATAAGGTTGAAATTTTTACATTCAGAGATCCTGATAAAGACCTCATTTCAAAATATATAGAGATTTGATTCAAATTTATAAGAATTCAGGATATGAACAAGCAATTTTCAGATGAAGAAATTAAAACTATTTCTAGTCATATGAAAAGGTGCTTCAAATCACTATTGATCAGAGAAATGCAAATTAAGACAAACCTGAGATACCACTGCACACCTATCAGATTGGCTAAAATGACAGGTAAAGAAAATGATGAATGTTGGAGGTTGTGTGGGAAAACTGGGACATTGATGCCTTGTGGAATTGTGAACAGATCCAGCCATTCTGTGGAGCAATTTGGAACTATGCTCAAAGAGTTATCAAAGTTTTCATACCCTTTAACCCAGCTGTGTTTCTATTGGGCTTATATCCCAAAGAGATCTTAAAGAAGGGAAAGGTACCCACATGGGTAAAATATTTGTGGCAACCCTTTTTGTAGTGGCAAGGAACTGGAAACTGAATGCATGCCCCTCAACTGCAGAATGGCTAAATAAATTATGGTATATGGATGTCATGGAATATGATTGTTCTATAAGAAACAACCAGCAGGATGATTTCAGAGAGACCTGGAGAGACTTAAATGAACTGATGCTATGGGAAATGAGCAGAACTAGGAAATCGTTATACATGACAACTACAAGACTATATGATGATCAATTGTGATGGACGTGACTGTCTTCAACAATGAGATGATTCAAACCAGTCCCAATCATTGAGTGATGAAGAAAACCACATACACCCAAAGAGAGATCTGTGGGATCTGAGTGTGGACCACAACATAGCATTTTCATGCTCTCTGTTGATGTTTGCTTGCATTTTGTCTTCCTTCTCAGCTTTTTAAAAATTTCTTTCTAGATCCGATTTTTCTTGTGCAACAAGATAACTGTATAAATTTGTATACATATATTGGATTTGTCATATATTTCAACATATTTAACAGGTATTGGGATACCTGCCATCTACGGAAGAAGGGAAAAATTTGGAACAGAAAGTTTTGCAAGGGTCAATGTTGAAAAATTATATATGTATATGTTTTGCAAATAAAAAGCTTTAATAATAATAAAAAATAATAACAGAAAATTCTCTTTAAGCTTTTGTTTCTGATTGATGAAATAAACATTTTTTGTAAATGTGACTAGTGATATCAACTAGGGGAAAGAACCAAATAGTGCCTCCAAGAAGATTATAGTCTTTTAGAATATCCAACAGGAATTTAATTAAATTACCTCAAAATGATTTATTAAGGATTGCTTGTGTTCCAAATGCTGTGCTAGGTGCTATGGATATGAATTTTTAAAAAACTGTAAGTGTCTGACCTCAAGATATTGGGATTGTACTGGGCAACAAGGTAGATATTAAGATAGATAAATAATATATGTTAAATACACATATGCACAATACATATAAACATATCTCAGTAGACTATTAGTACATGCATATGTGTATGTGTATTTATTATATATGCATATATATGTGTGTGTGTGTGTACATATGAGAAATGAATGTATATTTCTTTGGTTTCCACAGTTTGAAAAGAAAATTACAGAAATGAAACTTAAATTAGAAAATTAAAACCCACAAAGACTTCAAAAAATAATCCAAGGTGGAGTTAACCTCCCTTAAACAATGTGAAAATGTAAACTCCTTGAGGGCAGGGATTGGGTTTTGTAATTAAGAGTGGTGGTCTGAAATTTGAAAGGAATCTTGTGTTCTTCTTCCCTACTCCTCCCCTGTTATCTTCCCCCTTCTAGAATGCAAGCTCCTTTGGCTGCAGGGACTGGTTATATAAAGAAGGTTAGAGAATCAGGTCTTGTAACTTCTACAACATGCAATTAATTGGGGAACCAAGGGAGGGATTTGTGCTTCAGAATAGAAAATAAAGTATTGTCTTTCAAGATTCAAAAATATTTCTAAAATCCTAGGCATCCATTCTTGCAAGAATGTAAAATATATCTTTCTTTCATTTATCAGTCAGTAGAACTCTTGGTAAGATATTTTGTTTCTTACAATAAATATATTAACAAATATGCTATAATTTAACATATTTTGTTATATAATGTATGGGTATGCATGTATATAATTAAACATACAGATAATATATATCTCTATCTGGACCTATACATACATATATATGCATATGTACATATAGTACATGTATAAAAAAGATACTTTTGAAATACAGGAATGTCTAAGGGGATCATGCAAAGGTAAAAACACTTTACAAAGTCTAAAATCCTATTAAGCTTGATACATTGACTGACATTTGGTGATTCTGAGATTCTTGATTTCTAGATCCAATGGGACAACCATTGTGTGCATATAATACTATCTTTCTTCCTATGATTGTGATCTTGTCTAGAATGCTCTCCCTCCTCACCACCTTTCTTTAAAGTCCAATCCAAGCATCACTCACTATAAGAAACATTTTCTGATTTCATTCAGGTGCTAGTGTGCCATTTGCCTCTATTGCTGGGTATTCATTTGTATGCATCATAATATTCTTATATGTGCTAATATTGAATTTTCCCTTAGAATATAAGCCCATTTACGGGAGAAGAACTTTGTAGACAAAGTTCTGTCTTTGTATCCCCAGCTCTTAGCACAATATCTGACACATAGCAAAAACCTAATAAATGCTGATTTATTGATCCTTATTGAAATCATTTATCCTTCTAATCAGTTCATAGAATTTTCTTCTAATCAATTGTGTTTATGGTTTTCAGACACACTCAGTTCTTCATGAAGGTATAAAACAATCACTTTTGTGCTGCATTTTATGCGCCTCAAAATACCTTCTTTTAGACAATCTCCCCCTTACTTTCTTGGCACTAGGTTTTTATCTGCTCCATTAGGTTTTTATTGACTTTGGTAAAGAGACAAAAGTTTGCTTTAAAAAATGGAAATGTGATTTGGGAATCTGTATATCATTTAGCCATTCATACAATATGTAGATGTTTCTAAGAATTGAGGATAGTATTAATATATTCAACACCCCTCACCAGTACATGTTAAAACTCATTATTGCTTTCTTATCCTGTGTCATTGTACCAATTATATTACCTTCCAATGAATCCTCCATTAAAAATCTACCCAAATTTCTGGAGATCTTTATTTCTACATAGTTAAGAGAGGGGGAAAATGGTCTAATCCCTCTATTTTTGCTATAAGAATAAACTACTTCATTTTTCAGGCATATATTTCCTTGAAAAAAAATTTTTAGATAATTTCTCTCATGAAAAGAATTCGTGATAGTGTAATGTAGCCAACATGCACACCTCTTAAATCACTTTTCACCTTCATTGTACTCTATGCATAATTTATAGTTTCCATAAGAGTTAGAAAGTCCCATGTTTGATATATAGTCAGTGGGTGAACCCAGTCAAATCACTGAACCTCACTTAATCTTAGTGCCATGAGCTAGATGATCATGCTGGTCATGATTTTTTTTGGGGGGGGGGAGTTCTTTGAATTTTGATGCTTTGGAGGCTTCAATCATTCATGATACATGATCACAATGTTGTTAAAAATTCATTTCTAACAGAGATTAACTATCAAGAAAATACTCTCAGATGTATTTTGTGTATAACATATATTGTACTTATATACATCACATCTTGAAGATGATTTAGTTCAACTCATTATGATATGTATGAAAATACTCATCATTGACTCTTTGCCTTTATATTTGTAGTCGCTGGGTTCTTCAGTGGATTTCCCCCTTGCCTCAACTTTGAAGGATATTTAGCATCCTTCAAACTAAAAATAAAATAATATTTCCTACAGAAAATTTTCTTGTATCTGCCAATTTCACTGTATTAACTTTCATGTATATAGCATTTTAGATGCAGAAAGTATCTTACAAATATTACCTCATTTGAGCATCACAACCTCCTTGGGAATTAGGTCCTATTTACATTTTGTATATAAGGACTATCTACATTTTATATATAAGGAAAATGAGCCTAAGGAAGGTTATGTGACACTGACAAAGTATCTTACAGATATTTACTCATTTGACCATCACAACAACTCTGGGAGTTAGGTCTTATTATTCTCCATATTTTACATATGTGGAAACTGAGGCTGAGGAAGTTGGGGTCACATAACTATTAAGGGTGTAAGGATGTCATACTGCTTCTAAGTTCAGAACTTTATCCACTACTTAGTCAGTGTAGTGAATAAGAAGGAAGTTTAAAAAAAAATCTCAATTCAACTCCTATCTCTGACATATTGTCCATGTGACTCTGAGAAAGCAATTGAATCTCTCAGTGTTCAAGACAATTTTCTCAGAGTTTAAACAGAGTATCTTGTGACTTGCATTTGTACAGTGAGTAAACTCCTGGAATTTCCCCCCACCAATGAAATCACATGAGCAACTAGGAGAAACAGTGAATCAAAAAGACCTGAGTTCAAATACAGCATTAGATACTTATTCATTGTGTGACCCTAGGCAAGACATTTAAGTCTGCCTCAGTTTCTTCATGTGCAAAATGAATTAGAGCAGGAAATAGCAAATCACTCTGGTATCTCTGCCAAGAAAAGCCCAAATGTGGTCATAAAGAGTCAGACACAACTGAACATGAAATGAAAACAGCAATAATTCTCCCGCATAACTTTTACCCATCTCTGTACATGTTGTATCCACTGATACCAATATGCACTCCTTAAAGGCAGGAACTTTTTTTTTTTGTTTTGTTTTGTTTTTCCTTTGGTTTTTCATATCTACCACATGTCTAGGCATTTAATCAATATATATTAAATTTAATTGAAGACCCAAGAGGGTGATAAAAATTGGTCAAACTAACTTGTCACATTATGTGGGAAGTCAACTACACTTAATTGGTCTTAGCATCATCTAGACATGCATCATTTTTGTAATGTGGAAATTACACAGCAGATAAAACTAAAGACCTCTCACCTGGTGCCTGGATTTATTTTGCTTGTGTGTGTGGGGGGGGGGGTATGGATGGGTGGGTGTGACTACAAGGATTTCCTAGATCAGGAAAAAGAACTAACTTAAATATCCAACATCTCCAAAATTGTTTGTATTATATGTGACACGGAATCAGTCATTGTCCCTGTCTTAAGGGAAGCTCAATTGCTGCTCAGTATGGGGCTGATTTGTAGCATGCAGAAAACTCTGTCTACTTTACCAACTGTTGTATTTGTATCTATGTGAAGAGATTCTGTAAATAAGCTTGAAGGAGAAAGACAGCAGGACAAGGGTGGATTTGATTTAAATCATATTCCAAATACTCCAAGGTTTCAAAGAATTCTGATTTCCTCAGTGCCATCACTCTTTCTTCCCACAAGAGTCACAAATGCTCTTGACTTAATGGATAGTCATGTAGAATTATCATGTCTGAAACACTCATCATCTTGTGGTCAATGTATTTTAAAACCAAAATTTAATTTCTGAATTGGGAAGTCAAAATTAAATCCAGTAAATATAAATAGATGGATCGATAGATTAATAGATAGATACCATCAATTATGTTCAAGGCCTCTGCCTATGAGTTAGTAATAGAAATGTGAAAAATGGTATAGTCCTTGCTCTCAAGGAGATTACAATCAACATGGGGAGGAAGAAGGAATAGCAATTATAAAAAAAATCATGACAAAGTAGGGTAAAATGAAAAAAGGCAAGGGAAGTTTCTTAAGAAAGTGCCTATGTAAATATAAGAAGGGAGAGATCACTTTGGAAATTGGTTAAAGAATTGAAAAATCTCATGTTTGATGGTGCCTAAATAACCAACTAAATCCAACCCATGTCTGAACAAGAATCCTCTCTAGAAATATCTCCAAGATAAATTATTAACAGTAATAAATGAGCTTTTCTATTTTTCATCTCTCTTCACAAACAATAAAACTCTCCTTGATATCCATGATTAGCACGGGGCATCATTGAACAATGAAAGGGAGCATTATTAAAATGGGATGCACTATCTTAGGCTGTGTGAAAGGTGCATAGATGAATAAGCCTCTATTACAATCTACTCTGTGAGACATGGCAGGATACAGATCACTGCAAAACAAATTACAACACATTTGCCATTCATTGCCACATCTTACCTTTGAAAAGCCAGGATTCTATGATTTATATAGTTCTTTAAGATTTACAAACTACTTTACATATTTCCCTTGTACCTTACATCAATCCTAAGACAGAAGAGTTACTATACACATTTTACAGATGAGAAAATTGAGGAGAAAAGAAAAGAGCCACTTAACTAATAAGTAAATGAAACAGGATTTTAGCTCAGGTCTTCCTGACCTCAGGTCTAGCACTCTAACCATTGTGCCACTCAGCTTTCTTTTCTCCTCTCCATTAGACTGTCACAATATTTTGGCTGAACTACTGAAACAACTCCCTAATTTCTATGTAATCTCCACATGTCTCTGAGCAGGCAACTTAAATTTGTACCTTAGTTTCCTCATCTGTAAAAATGAGATTAACAATAATATTTATCTACCAAAGTTGTTGTGAAAATATGACATAATATTTATGAAATTCTTTACCAAAAGCTCTTAAAGTGCTATGTAGGTGGCAGCAATCATCACTCTATGCGTTTGTCTCTTATTTTCCTTCCGCGCTCCAATCTATTCTACATTCAGCTGCCACTGTGATCTTTTCAAAAGTATAGCTTGTACTATCCCCTCCACAAATCCCTGATCACAATCTCCAGTGGCTCTCTATTACTCAAGAATCAAAGACAAAGTCCTCTATTTGATATCAAAATCTCTTCATGATCTGGTCCCTTCCTGTCCTTCCAAATATATTATTCCTTATTCTATTCAATGTGCTCTGGTATAGACACACTGGCCCACTTGTTGTTCCTCCACCAGAACTCTCCAACTCCCCTTTCTGTTCCTTTGTATTGACTGTTCTTCCTATCTGGAATGCTCCTCTTCCTCATGGCTACTTCTTAATTTCACTTGTTTTCTTTAACTGCTTGCTTGAAGATAGATTTCCTAGTTCCCCCAGGAACCTTTCACTTTCAGATTTCCAATTAATCTATGTCTTTTGTTTGGACCTAGATATCAGCAAGTTTTTTACTCCATTGTAATGTAGGTCCTTCAGTTAGGGGGTCAAATTTGCCTTTCTAATATTTGGTATCATAACTGGCATAGAGTAGGTATTCATTAAATAATTATTCTTTAATTGCTTAAATATAGCCATAGTGACTGATTCACTGAAAACCATATGAGCATGGAAAAATAATTCTATAAAATTTTCATCACTTCCCACTCCTACTAGAATGTAAGATCCTTGAAGAAAGATGTTTATGTATTTTCCTTTTATTTCAGTATAACAATCATAGTGCCAGAAGATTAGAAGATGTTTGAAAGTTACTTTTAAATATAATTAAATTTATTGTCCTGCTAGAGAAGTCAGGGAAGAATTTATGGCAATTGAACATCTGAGCTGGACCTTGTGAAAGATAAGAAAAAATTTCAACCATCAGAAGGGTGGGGAGTTGGGAAGGAGGCATTAGGAAAGCATTCTAGGCAAAAGTGGCCATGAACAAAAGACAGGAAATGGAGAGTTGAAATTTGTGTGAAAATATTAACAGAAAGACAAGTTACTCAAAGAGTTAAGATGAAAGAGGATCAAACTGGACCCTGCATCTGAAATCTGAAGGACATTTATTTATGTTAGAATTGCTGATTTAGAGCTAGAAGCTGCCTTAGTGATGACTCATCTCAATGCCTATACTTTACAGAGGTGGAAAATGAGTGCCAATCTGAAATGTTTGGAATATGTTTGATCATGAAGGACTATTAGATTAGAAAAATGAGTAGTATTGTGAATGGTATTTTGGAGGTAGGAAAGGTACAGTGTAGATTGATATACCAGGTGGGTTACAAAATTTCTGTCAAGAAATAATGAGGTTTTTAATTAATGGTATGGTGTCAATGGGAATGGTAAATAAGCAATGGAGGGATATCCAATAGGAAGAATGATCAGTATTCTGAAACATGATAAGGGATTCTGACTGAAGGTGATTCTCTCTTCTTTTAAGATAGAGCTTAAGATCCATCATCTATATAATACAATCCTTAGTTTCCCAACTATTAGTACTCTCCCTTTCAAAATAACTTTTATTTACATACATTATATATTTTTGTATTTATTCACTTTATATGAAGTCCCTCTGTCTCTCTATTGTATATGTATAAAAAAGTGTTGTATACATGCACACACATACACATAAACACAAACACAAATGCATACACATACATATTTATATATTTATTCTTATACAGATAAGTATATATGTAGGAATTTATATAAATATATTTAGTCCATATATATAACCTTTTAATTATGTTAATTGTATACTTACTAGTAAGGACAGGGTTTGTTATTTAGTGTTTTAAAAAATGATTACTGATTAATCAATTGATTTAGGACAAGAAAGAGACTGAGAAGGTAATTGAGTTTACAGAAATAGGAAAATTTTGGTGAAACATTTCTTCTTTTTTTTGGGGGGGGAAGGAGTAGGTATAGTGAATATACCTTGAAGCATATTAGATATGGAGTTTCTCTGACTGCTTTATAATTCTATGATTCTAGAACAGTTTTTTGTTTGTTTGTTTTTGTTTAGTTTATTTTTTCATTTGCTTGTTTTCCCCACTCTGGGCTTCATTTATCTTTTTAATAATTAGATTTGCTGATCTCTGAAGTCCCTTCCAGAATTAAATTTATAAACCTCCTCTTTGGCCTTCTGCTCTTCTAAAATTTTTCCAGGCAGAAGGAAACTGAAGATTTCCATCTGTATTGGAATCTTTCAGCCTTGGGTTCCACTGAATTCTAGGTACTTGCATGGGTACTTTTTTTTTCATCCTATAGTGTCCTCCTCCATCTTACCTTTTTATTTTTTTTTAATTGAGAAGTTTGAATTTTTGCTTCAACTTTTAAATTAGGTAAAACTTACAAGACCAATCTGCATTGATCATAGCTTTTCCATACTAAGAGTTCTTGAACACTTCTGGGTACTTTCAGTTTCTAGTCAAATGGAAAAATCCCAGGGTCCTTAAGTCTCAAAGGAGACTTTTTTTTAATAATTTCCACTGATAAAAATCATATTCATTTCTGATGTTAAACAATTTGATAGAACCAAGAACTTTGGTGATGACTTCCTTGTTGTAGTCTTCCCATAGTGATAACTGTAGACATTGTGCTGGAAGAAGCATCATTACTCCCAGAGTTTTGATCTGTCTCCCTCAGGGCCTTAGGGAAAAGTTTGATTAAGGTAGTGGTCATGTTGGTTTAACTGGACTGACAATGCTTCCTCTCATCTCGCCCATAAGATGCCTGCTGCTTTATTTAGGACTATCTCTTTAAATACTATGCATACTGACACAGACACATTCACTCACATTTATTTCTGTATAGACATAGAAAATATCAGGGCAGCTAAGTGGCACAATAGAAAGAGCCCTGAAGTCAGGAGAACCTGAGTTCAAATTTAGTCTCAGACACTTAACACTTCCTGAATTTGTGATCCTGGGCAAGTCACTTAACCCCAATTGCCTCAGCAAAAAAAAAAAAACAAAAAAAAAAAACAAAAACAAAAACAAAAACAAAAGACATATGAAATATCTATACAATATAAATATGTATATTTCATATTATAGAAATAGATACCAGGAAGAATAGATATAGAGATATGTCTATATATCAATGTATATGTATATATCTCACATTTATGAATATTTCTAGATGGATTATCCATATACAAAATAAATATGTAGACATTATTTATATGTTTATATATATGTAGATACACACACACACACATATATATATATACACATACATAAAGGGATTTAATAAGCTCCTAAGTTTTTATTTACAACTATAGAGCAAATTTTGTCTATTTCACTAATTTACCTATATCTGCTCTTGCTGTACAGGGTTTAACTTGTTTGTTATAGACAAAATGTCACAATAGTGATATTCCCATTACTATCCTTTGAAGATATCTTCATTTCCCCAATCCATGTGGATCTCTAACTAGCATCAGCACCCTTCTCTCCCTTTACCCTTATCTGTTGCATCCTAAATTGAGGCCTCTTCATTCTTATTCACATGTTTCTTGAGTGTTTCTCAAAGATTTTCCCAGCCTCAGCTTCTGAGTTGCCCAATCATCGTGCCAATAAAAAGCGTTCAAAGCCTGAAAGTCCATTAACTCTAGGCATCACAGAGACAGAGCATCCCACTGTCCTTTCATCATTTTCTTTGGGGCCATTTACTTGCATCTCCAATTCCTCATTACTTCTTATTTCACAGATCCACATCAAATGAGAAATTCTGGGGACCCTGAACCACACAGGCTTTGGCGATCCACAAGAGATCTCATCTTTCCTGGCATTCACTGTAGCATAGGTGATGGATGGCAAGGAAAAATTTCCTTTCTGGCTAAGTACAATGAGAGCTGCATTTATAGTGAATGCTTTTAAGCTTCTGGCCCAAACAATGGCAGAAATATAATTAAACAATAATTTTAAAATGCATTATGATGCCTATTAAATAGTCACTGAATTTCCCTAAGATATTAAAAACTAGAGTATTTCATGAACATTAAAGATAACATCTCTGGCTCAGCACAAGGAATCTAATATCAAATGATTATAAAAATGCTGAAAGCCAGTGAAGTCATATAAGGGATGCTGTATTGCATGTGGAACCAAAAGAATATTGGATTTGAAGTTAGATGACTAGAGTTTAATTTCTGCCTCCAACACAGATTTTGAGATAAAGATCATAGAGTTTGAGCACCATCCTTTTATATTACAGATGTTGGAACTGATGCTGAAGAAAATTAAAGTACTTGGACAGAGAAATGTAACTACCAAGTGTCTGAGGAGTAATTTGAACTCAGACCTTCATGAATTCAAGTACAATATTCATTCCAATATATCATAGAGCTATTTCTGTGCAAATGTTCAAATGAATCATTGATTGTGTCAGTTCCTCTTTCTGTAAAATGATACAGTAGGGCTGAATGACTACTAAAGTCCCTTTATCTATTTTGGTTTCTTGAATAGATTTCCATCTTTGGAGTGTAAGCCTGGATCGCCCCCAACAATCAGATAAAAGTTAGGAGATGAATGGGGGCTTCTGCATTAGAGTCTATATAATCTTGTGTTTTTGGAATTCATTCACACTTTGAATTTCTCTACTGACACTTTGTTGGGAGTTGTCCTTTCTTGCTTTATTATAATAAATCCCTGTTTGCTTTGTAACTTAAAAATCTCTGATTTTAATTTGGGTAAGGATCAATGTCACACACCTGAATTAAATTTGATCAGCATGAGGACAGGAGGAAACTTTAAATATGTAAACACTATGGGTCAGGTCTTGGAATCTCTTTAGGATGTGTGTATTTTGTAAATTAGGTCAAGAAATAGAGAACTGATTGACTAATCAAATAGCCTTACTATGCCTCTAAAATGTGAGAGAACTAGAGGAATGTCAATAGAAAGTCAACCAGCAGAAAGATTGTCCACCTGTAAAGTGCCTTTACAAATTAGACCCTTGAAGCATAAGTGAGGGCTGTTAGAGGGAAAGAAGAATAAATTCAGAGGTAGTTTTACCACCTCTATCCCCTCAAGTCATCAGTAAGCTTAGAACAGGGGGAGACAATATTCTGAACAGCAACATGGACAAAGAATATCAAAAGGTAGCCACCCAAGAGAGAAATTAATCTGAAGAAGGCAAACCTTCAGAAATCTCAACAATGGGCTGCAAAAAAGCACTCATACAGATGAGCAAGGTATTATAACTAAGAGGATCTCATTAAGACTCAGCAAATTTGATTATATTATATAATATATTAGTACACTATTTAATACAGACAAAAGACTTTTTCCTTTTTAGATCATATAATGTTTACAATCATATAATGGGCAAATTATTTGACTTGGATTCAGGAAAAAATTAATCATGATTGAAACATATCACTTATATGACCATGGGACAAAATCACTCATGGAACCTTGCTTGCTAAGAATTCTGCTTCCTCAGAATTATCTCAGTTTCAAATGAAGAGAAATCATATACAATATTTTCTGTAAAATTTAAGTACTATATCACTGACTTTTGTAATCAGGAGTGATAGCCTGAGACTTAAAAATAATCTTTTGTTCTTTTCCTTAGCTCTTCTCTGTTAGCTTGCCTCTTCTAGAATGTAAGCTCCTAGAGAATAGGGACTGGCTGTGTAATGAGGATTGGAGATTCATGTCTTGTAACTTCTGTAACATTCACATTATGGGAAATCAGGGGAGGGACTTGTGCTTCAAGATAGGAAATAAAATGCTGCTTTTGCAGTTTCAAAGGTGTATCTACTCCTAGGCACCCTTTCTTTCAAGAATGTCAAATAAACCTTTCCAGCATTCATCAGTGAATCAGTCGAGTTTTTAGCAAGATGTTTTTTTTTTTCTTAAACTAGCAACATCTATGAACATTAGGTGTAACTATGTTACACATGGTAAATATAAAGTAAAAATGGAAACTATCCCTGCCTTTATGAATAGGGACTATTTACCTTGGCTAATGATAAAGTTAAGATAAGTTAATAAAAATGTTTTGTATTTAAAATATTAATGGCCTTCATCTTTCTGAAAATGAAAGATTCTTAAAGTCTTCTTTGTTTCTATATCCTTATCTATGTAGAAGATATTTCCTCCCAAAAAGAATATAGGCTCTTTGCAGTCAATATTAGTATTGTTTCTGTCTTTCTAGCCCCTATTATAAAATAGTGATAAGGACCTAGTGAAAATACCTCAGTTTCCCTGCCTCAGTTTCTTTGAATTATTATGCCCTGAGTGGCTAACCCCTCCCCCCCTTCCTGGCCATTAGGACTGAGAGAATTGAGGCTTTGAAGATCTAGCCATTCTCATGCTCCAAAGAGGCATAAAACTCCAGATGGCTTATCTCAAATGCTTGGGTATCCCCTGGTCTCAAACTTTCTGTCTCCTGTTTGACCATCTTCTTGACCCCCAATCTGTCAGGACTAAGTTTTGGTCCTTTCCTGGAATTTCCAGTTAACCAGTTCTCTGCCCCCCTTGCTTTGTTTCCCTGATAGCTGAAGTCCTATAAAAGTCTCCGTGATTAGTTGCTGGATGCTGGATGCTTTGAGAAAAAAGTCCCATCCAGCTGGCTAGTGTGGCTAACCCAAATTCTCTACTATTAAGATATTAAAAACTTATTCTCTGCCTTGCCTTAGTTTCTCCAGCATTATACTAATAGGTACTCATTAAATGCTTGTTAAAATTGAATTGAAATTAATTGAATTGAAGGTGCTCATATTCTACTTGAATGCTTTTGTAGATAATCATTATTATGTCAAGGAGTTTACAAATGAATGAATAAAAAATCTGAAATATATTGATAGGATTGAAGTCTCTCCCTAAGATCCAATTTACTTCTTCAGGTTATTCATTTGGATCTCCTCAATTCATTTTTGATTCTATCAAATATATCCTCAACTCCTCCTGGATTCCTTCAAACACACTTTATCTTTCACACAGTTTCTTGGTTTCTCCTCCTTTCCTTTTGTGTATAAATATCATCCCTTTCCAAAGCAAGTCACAAAGTAATGTTTTGATTTTGTCTGTGATGTTTTTTCATTAATAAAGGTACTTTCTGGCAAAGAGAAAACCACTGTGAAATTTTTCAAAAGCACCTTTTGCTTTATAACTTGTCTTTCAAATCAATAATTGCTCTCCCAAAACTCATCAATATTATAACTAGAGCTGGAATATAGAAACTGAACAAGGGAGGCAAGAAAAAATTTTGCATAATATAATGGTGTTTGGGCAAGCTACCTTAATTGTATGAATTTTGTCTTTCCCACTTGACTATGAGTTCCTTGAGAGAAAGAATTGTTTTATTGTTTGGGGTTTTTTTGTTCTTGTTTTTTTTTAATTTTAATTTTTTTTTTGTATAACTAGCTTTATACATAGTGGGTGTTACCTACTGCTTTATTTTCATGTTCTGCCTCATCTCTGTCAACCAGAGAAATATAATAGAAATTCCAATAGTCTGATAACTCTTGGCCAAATGAATAAAATCATTAAACATCAGTGAAAATATAATTAAGTCAGAAAAGATTAATAACCACGTAAGACAAATATATAGAACTGGAGAAATATTTTTTGATTAGTGCATTCATCTATTCCCACTCAATAAATACCTGTGTATCTGTCAAGAATCTCCATCCCACATTATTATCTTGCTGTTGGAAATTTATTCCTACCTGTTTTTCCTGTGGTCTTCTTAAATTCAATATGCCCCCAAATAGAATCCATGCCCCCCAAAATCTTTCTTTCAAACTTCTACCTTTCTTCCAATCATCCAAGGGCCCACCTGAATTCAACAACCTTCCTAATTTCACACATTTTCAATAATGTTTTAAAATTTAAATTTTAATTTATGAAATAAGTATTTCCTTAATATAATAGATTTTTAAAAAGAAGATTCTACATGAAACTGTAAATTTATTCTGTATGACTTTAATCTTACAAAATATGTGATAAAATTATCCTATTACTTTTCCCCCATTTTTATTTCTTCTCCCTTATTCGAGAAACAGCTGTCAAATGACAAATATTTGTATACATATATATGTATATAACTACACAGACCATATATGACACTATGTATACAAAGTATTTTCTACTATAAATTCACAATATATTTTATATTCACACTTATTCTCTAGCCATAATTAAAAACCTTATTTCATTCCTCATGCTTTTCAATGAAACTATTGTTGTTATTGTTTTTTTAATATTGTAGCTTTTTATTTTCAAAATATATGCAAAGAAGTTTTTCAACATTCACTCTTGCAAAACTTCGTGTTCCATTTTTTTCTCTCTCTCTTCTCCCCACTCCTCTCCTAGACAGTAAGTATTCCAATATATGTTAAACATGTTCAATTCTTCTGTGCATATTTCCACATTTATTGTACTGCAAGTGAAAAATCACATCACAAAGAAAAACAAATGAGAAAAAAAAGCAAGCAAACAACAAAAAGGATGAAAATACTATATTTTTAAATCCACATTCAGTCCCCACCATCCTCTTTATGGATGTAGTTGGTTCTCTGCATCACAAGTCTATTGCAAATTTGTCTGAACCACCTCATTGTTGGAAAGAATCAGGTATGCGGCAGCTAGGTGGTGCAGTAGATAGAGCACCAGCCCTGAAGTCAGGAGGACCTGAGTTCAAATCTGGCCTCAGACACTTAACACTTCCTAGCTATGTGACCCAGGGCAAGTCACTTAACCCCAATCACCTCAGGGAAAAAAAAAAATCGTGTATATCACAGTTGATCATCATATAATCTTGTTGGTGCTATGTACAATGTTCTACTCAATTTATTTAATATCAGGTCATCTAAGTCTCTCCAGGCCTTTCTGAAATCATCCTGCTGATCCTTTCTTATAAAACAATAATATTCCAAAACCTTCATACCCCATAACTTATTCAGCCATTCGCCAACTAATGGGTATCCACTCAGTTTCCAGTTCTTTTACACTATAAAAAGAGCTGCTACAACATTTGTACATATGTGAATCCTTTTCTCTTTTTCATAATCTCTTTTGGATACAGACCCATTAGAGATACTGCTGAATGAAAGGGTATACACAGTTTGATAGTTCCACATTGCTTTCCAGAATGGTTAGATCATTTCACAACTCCACCAACAATGCATTACTGCCCCAGTTTTCCCACATTCCCTCCAACATTTATCATTATCTTTTTTCTATCATCTTAGTAAACCTGAGAGGTACATAGTGGTAACTCAAAATTGTCTTAAATTGCATTTCTCTAATCAATAGTGATTTAGAACATTTTTAGTAATTTTAGTTAAATTTCTTCATCTGAAAATTATATGTTCATTTACTTTGAACATTTATCAATTAGAGAATGGATTCTATTCTCATAAATTTGTTAATTCTCTATATATTTTAGAAATAAGGCCTTTATCAAAACAATTGGGTGTAAATTTTTTCCCTACTTTTCTGCTTCCCTTCTAATATTGTCTTCAATGGTTTTGTTCATACAAAAACTTTTTAAATTTAATATAATCATTTTTTTTGCAAAGGTCAATGTTGAAAGGTCACTCATATGTTTTGCAAATAAAAAGCTTTATTAAAAAAAATTTAATATAATCAAAATTATCTATTTTGTATTTCATAATGTTCTCTAGTTCTTCTTTGATTATAAATTCCTTCCTTCTCCACAGATCTAAGAGGTAGACTATCTGTTATTCTCCTAATTTACTTACTGTATCACTCTTTATGTCTAAATCATGAACCTATTTAGACCTTATCTTAATATAGGATATTAGGTGTTGGTCAGTAGCTAATATCTGCCATAATATTTCAATCACAGTGAAGGGAGGAAATTCCAGGAATAAACTGTGTAATTTTTATTCATATTTTATGGCCTTTCACTATTGTAGGTTTCTTGTGGGCATCCAAAAGGGATTTTTATTATTTTTTTTTAATTTATCCTCTTCATACATTATTAGTTTCATTCAAAATGGCCTATTAGCTCTTCTCTATATGTACAACTTGTTTCAGAACTCTGTTCTTCATCATGTTCTATTCTCAACTACATTTCTTCAAGATTTGACCCAAAACCAACCTGCAGCAGAAGTCTCCCCAGTTTCTAGTGCCTTGCCTTCTAATTTTACATCTATACTGATTTTTAACTAGTTATTTACATGTGTTATCCCAAGTAAAAATGCAATTTCCTTGGAAACAAATAGTAATATTTTTAAGCTTCAGTGCTTAAAACTATTCCTGACACACAGTAAGTATTTAAAAATAACATATTGACTCACTGCCTGACCTCTACCACTAGGAATCCCTAGTTTTCTCCAAGATCCAATTTTATATTCTACCCTCTGCAGAAAGACTTTCATTATATCCTTAGCTACTGTTTTTTCTTAAAATGTCTTTACATTAGATTAGTATATAATTCATAATTTCTTTTCCCCCTTTTTTTGGGTTGGAGAAAAGGATATTCCTATGGTTTTATTACTATAGGGGCCTCCTATTGAGGAAACTGTTAAAGAAAAGTAGGAGTTTAAAATTTAATACTAATCTTAAAGTGGTTCCTGGGACATTGAGAGATCAAGTGATTTCACATATCTTGTATGTATCTGAGGCAGAGAAAGAAGTCAGATCATCCTTATTGCATAGTTGGTATTCATTATATCCTACTAATTTAAACTTGAATTTATGTACATGCAAATTATCTTATATTAACTTCTTCTTATCCCAGAATGCCATTTACTTGAGAGCAGGGAACATTTTTTACCCTTTGGATCCATAAGACCTAGAAAAATCCTGATATGTATTAGGGACTAAATAAATTAGGGTGCAATGCACAGAATACTGAATTTGGAGTCAGGAAGACTTTAGTGTAAATCTATTCTAATATATTTAGTTTATACATGATTCTGATTAAGTCATTTAACTCTGATTGCTTCATTTTCCTCATCTATAAAATAAACTGGAGAAGGGAATGGCAAAACATCCTAGAATTTTAGCCAAGAAAACCCCAGATTGGGTCACAAAGAACTGGACATGATTGAAATGACTGAATAACAACAAAAAATGGAATGAAATATGTTAATTCCCTCCTGTTTGTTAAGAGCTCAGTTTCAATTACATGAATCTATTATAGCCTTCTTTAATTGTTAAATTTTCAGTGCATTTACTCCTAGAAATCAGCAATTACTACAAATCAGAACTTTAGCTGGGTTTTGTTTCTTTTCTAGATTAAAAAAAGGTAAATGCACATTAAACTTAATAATAATAATTTAAAATATATACACATAAAGACATATATGTATACTTTTGTGTACATATGTATACATCATGCTTATAAATATATGTATATTATTATAGATGTGTGTGCTTTTCTATGTACATATTTATACATATACATATGACCTCAACATAGATCATATTGGTCTTTTGTCAGCATAAAGAACAATAATTACCATATGTAAAAATTATATGTTTCTCTAAAAACTTTTTGTCATTTCAACAGGAGTGCAGTAGAAGTCTTTGGGAATGAAGTGATCACCAAAAAAAATGGAAGTTTATTAACTTTCGTATAACAATATTGATAATTATTGATGATAATGATAATAAAATTTGGCATTTATACAAATCTCTGTAAAGTGCATTATATCCATTATATCTGAGACTATGATCTGTCCATCCATTTTTAGGGGAAAACAGCCATAAGAACTGAGATAAAGATTTAGTAACATGCATTCAACTTCATTCAAGTATTTCAAATAAACAAATGTTCTTAACCTGATGTCTATGAACTTTTATATAATAAAGTGATTGTTTTATTTCAAGGTAAGTAATTTTCTTTTTAATCCTCTATGTTTTTTGCATAGAAAAACATTTCTTTCCCAGACTAAGGCATCCATGACACTCAAAAGAGTTTGCTGATAATAATGTTAATTAGTCATGAAAACTTGTATTGTATATCCTATTGTATAGTGATATGTAACAAATACCTATTCATTCATATATAGGATATAGATAGTGTTGATTGCCTTGATAATAAAATTTTAAATCTATAGAAGGAAATAGAAAAACCTCTCTATAACTTTGCCAAGAAAATCCATTAATAAGTTCTTGGGGTCATAAAGATTCAGAAATGACTGAAGGACTCAACAAAGCAAAAAAGCCTTAAAATACTATGCTTTATCAGTGAAGAATAAAAAAAAAAACACCTTTTTAATTTGGAAAATTGAATGTAAAATGAAATGATTGTGATGGGTAGTTTTAGAAGGTTATTGGATTTTGTTGTGACAATGATTGTATTTTAATGTAATTCAAAGGCTTTTCAAAATTAATTATGAAATTTTAGTGTCAAAAATTGTGATGGCTAAGACAAAGAAGTGCCCTTTTAATGAGATTTTGAGAAACTATCATTGGTTGTAAAGTAATGAGAGTTGGAAAGATATATTTGCATGAGGTATGAGGTATCTTACACTCAGTATATTAGAGAAATCCTCTATATTTGTACTTTCCTGACCTCTCATTATGGCATGGCAGCAAACCAGATTTTTTGAAGGCCAGTCTAGGAAACAATAATATCTAAAAAGTTCTACTACCCTGCAAAGGCTTTAAGCAGGTATCAAGCAATCATCTCTACATCTATCAGCCTAATTCTAGCTCAAGTAAGTTTGGAGAGGTTTAATAATATAATATTAGCCTATGAATATGAGATAAATGGATAATAGGTAGATAGATGATTGACCGATAGATTAATTGATAGGCATAGATGAATGAATGGATGGCTGGATGAAGGAATTGGTCCCTATCCACAAAAAGTTACATACTAATGAGAGAAGAGAACTTGTCAAGGGAAATAGGAAGATAGCCAGGAGGAAATAGCCAGCAAGAAAATTTGTGTGAAATGTACTGAGATGAATTTAAAGTGAGCATGATTGTTAAAACTTTCTTACAAGAAGATTCTGGACATGAAATCATCAGAGAAAGGTATAGAGATGGAGGCATTACCAGCATTAAAAAGCCAAGATGTAGAAGAGACAGGGATATATGAAGGAGAGAGAGAGAGAGAGAGAGAGAGAGAGAGAGACAGAGAGACAGAGAGACAGAGAGAGAGAGAGAGAGAGAGAGACTGTCATAAAGAGAAAGAGAGGGAACTCTCTGAAACTATTCTGAAAGCCATTCTTAGACCATTCCTAGATTACAGATCCTGCCTCTTGCCTGAACTCCCTAATCTGTGCCATTGCCATTCCTGTCTGGTAAGAGGAGTGACTCTTGGGCCTCATTGTACTTGACATCACCATCTGCCCCAGTGTTGATCACCATCTAATTTCCTCCCTGTCTCAATGTATTTCTGTCTCCTCACTTAAAATGTGTTTGCACTCATTCCACAATGGTCAGAATTCTTTGACCTCATCAGTCTCCTTTTCATATTAATTCAGAATCCCTAATATACATTTTACTAATCCCATTCCCCATACCTTACTCATCTGTTGCCTTACACCCTGGTCTCTCAATTCTACTTACTCCCACCTCAATGTCCCACTCCAAAGCTACCCACTCCTTTCACTGTAATAGTCTGTAATTCCTGCTCAATAGTTAGGAAACTTTCTTTCATCTTAAATTTTTCCTTTTCTCCATTCCTCCATGTTTCCCAGAACTCAGACATGGTTTCTACCTGATAACATGATATCCCTGGCCACCCTTTCTGGTAATGCTTTTACTTTAACTCATGACCCTTGACTCACTGGTTGTGCTGATGGTAGGGATGGTAGAATCATGTATATGGTGGTGGTAATGGTATGCATGTGTGTGTGTGTGTGTGTGTGTGTGTGTGTGCTTGTGTGCAGCATTTAGGGTTCCCCATTAACAATACAAAACGCTATCTCAATTATGATCATTCAGTAACCTCTCTCCTTTGAGGTTCATTCAATTAATGTTCATCATCTAATAAAGATTCTGATGACTATTATCTACTGACCTCCAGGGATTTCCCCTTCCTTTCTCAATTAATTCAGGGCATAGCAGATGGTCTTTCTGCACTCTCCAATTCTTGCCCTCTTCCTAAGACACTTCAACATATGTAATCATGTGCTGAAACAACCAAAATTTCCAATTTCACAGTTTACTTATTAACCATTACCTATAACAGAGTATGGCTCAATTGTCAGCTGCTTATGCTAATTTTGACCTGACAATTAATATTAAGAAAACAGAGATTTTATACCAGCCAGCTATGTATGTGCCATCTATGTGTGAAACCATCAGTTAGGAAAATGGAGAAATTCTTTATTTCATAATTTGTTTTCACTTGCCCTAGCAGCATACTTTCCAGGGATGTACAGGTATATGATAAGGGTTTATATATGCACTGTCAGAGCTAGTTCAGTGTTTATAAGGCACTGAAAGAAAGAGAAGATATATTAGGTTGTCTCTCAAACTAAAGGTTTGTAGAGAGATTTTTCTGTCTTCCTTCTAGTGTGCCTATGAAACCTGATCAGTATACTAGTGCCATGTCAGAAAATCAAATTTGAAATATCTCAGGAAGTTTCTGAAAATAATCTGGCAAGGTAAGTTATCAGATACTGAGATCCTTTCTTGATTTGAACTATAAAGCATTCAAACTCCTCTGCAGTACGCATAACTCTGTTGGCCTGGCCATGTTTGAATGTCCAATATAGGTTTACCTAAAATACTTTATACAAAACTCACACAAGTAAAATGCTCATGTGGATATCAGAATAAGAGATCTAAGGACACTCTTATGATCTCTCTGGAGAAATTTGATATTATTTGTGAGACATTGGCTAGGAGTGTCCAACATGGCATACCCATATCAAAGAAGGTATGCTCTATGAGTAAAGCAGGATCATAATAGCTCAAAAGAAACATGGAATTTTCAAATGTAGACATCTCCATTCCAAATGTTTTGTGCCTGACTTGTGGTACAATTTTCTAATCTCATTGGACTAATCAGCCACAATAAGACATTGACCCTGATGTCATTTTGGTCCCCTTCAATAACAAAGGACAACAACAATAATTCTTTTACTTTACCTCAGTTATACACTGAAGGTCACAATTTTAATTTACTATCAACCATAAACATTCCACTCTTATTTATAAACTCCTTTCACAGTTTATTTATGATACCATCTTTCCCTCTTTGTCATGGTTCCTAACCTTGCTTTCATCTTCAATATCACCTCCAAGCTCTCTACCTCTCAGCCTGTTCTCTGCCTGTTACCCATAAACTAGCTATAATTCTTTGTGTCATAGCCAGATAACTTGGCAAAGCACTTCAATACACTACCTTATCCTAAACACTTTAAACCCTTGCCTCCTTATTATAGGTGAGTCTGTAACTTTATGTTCATTAATACAACTCAATCCTTACTATAGCAACACAATAGTTTTATAACTGTTCCCCTTTCCAACCTATTCCTTTGTACCACAAAAGCTTCTCCAAAACTTTTTAATCCCCTTCATACTCCAGTGGTATCTATTCACTCTTCCAGTTATTAATCTGGAAATTCTTCACTGGAATAAATGAAAACATTTGCTAGTGGCTTTCTCTTATTCCCTCTTTCTTTTATTGTATCATTCAGATATCTTCCCCAACCATCTTTCCCTTCATAGCTAGCTCACATAAAGAAGGAGTTTTCCTCCTTGCCAAGACTACCTTCTTTCTACAAACTAGTAATATCATTCCATTCAGCAAATCATCCATTCTATTATCCCTTGATCTTTAAGTTTCTGCTAGCTGTCTTCTTATATCTCCTTTCCCTTCAAGGTAAAGTGACTTAAGAAAGCAATATATAATCAGTTCTTCTTCTATTATTACTTACTTTGATTAACTCTCCAGTATAAGTTCCAAACTCATGACTCAAATGAAACATCAGTCTCCAAAGTTGCCAATGACCGAATTGTCAAATCAAATGACCTTTTCTCCGTACCCATAATTCTTAATGTCTCTGCAGTCATTGACATTGCTGATCACATTTTTTTTGCTTACATTTTCCCATCTCACTGGATTTGTTCACATGGTTCTCCTTCTAACTGCCTAACACCACCTTCTCAGATCCATTATTGGATCTTCAGGTGACATCTGCTTTTAGAATCAATAATAATTTCTATAAGATGATTATCAGATCATTTTTTTAATTCACTAACGACCCTCTCTTCTGATTTTCAATATTACATCTTGAAAGGCAGAGCCAAGGTGGCAGATAAAAGCTGGAAGTTACTTTAGTTCTCTCCTGTTTCCCATGGAAACAATATTAAAGAAATCCTCTAAAAGGATTCTTGAGTGAAAGAACCTACAAAAATGAAGTGAAACAACTTTCTAATTCAAGATAACAGCTACATTTCAGGAAAGTCTTTCTCACTTGAGCAAAAGGGGAGAGCAGTCTAGAACAGACAGTGTTTGGTCAAACAAGTGAGAGGCCCTTAGATAAAATATAATTCATCAACTGAGGACCCCAGTTTTGGCTTGGTAGGCTAGTGCCAGAGCAGGATACTTTTGAGGCCTTCAAAAGAGGTATAAACAGAAAATTTCAACCATGGAACTTTCACAGAATGCCAATGGGAAGAAATCACTGAGAGGCAAACTATCCTATGTTAACTCTAATTTGTTTATAATATCATTTTTTTATGTCTAAATCATGAACCCATTGTGAACTTATCTTGATATATTGTGTTAGATATACAGAGTCAATGCCTAGTTTCTGCCATACTAGTTTCCAGTTTTCCCAACAGTTTTGGTCAAATAGTGAATTCTTGTCCCAATAGCTAGGTTCTTTGGGTTTGTCAAACACTAGATTGCTATAGTCACTGACTATTTTGTCCCGTGAATCTAACCTATTTCATTGATTGACTACTCTATTTCTAGTCAATACCAAATAGTTTTGATAACTGATGCTTTATAATATAGTTTTAGGGCTGGCACAGCTAGGCCACCTTCATTGACATTTTCTTTTTCATTAATTTGTTTAAAATTTTTGATCTTTTTTTCCTTTGAGATAAAATTTGTTATTATTTTTTCTAGATCTGTAAAATAATTTCTTGGGAGTTTGATTTATATGACACTAAATAAGTAGATTAATTTAGGTAGTGTTGTAATTTTTATTATGTTTGCTCTGCCTACACATGAACGCGATATTTTTCCAACTTATTAGATCTGACTTTATTTTTGTATAAAGTATTTTTTTTGCTTTTTGCTGAGGCAATTGGGGTTAAGTGACTTGCCCAGGGTCACACAGCTAGGAAGTGTCTGAGACCAGATTTGAACTCAGGTCCTCCTGACTTCAGGGCTGGTGCTCTGTATAAAGTAATTTTTAGTTGTGTTCATATCATTCCTTACTTTGCTTTGGCAGATAGGTTATAAAATTGTTTATACTATCGAGAGTTATTTTCAATGGAATTTCCTTTTGTATATCTTCCTGCTGGACTTTGTTGGTAACATATAAAAATAATGATGATTTATGTGGATTTATTTTGTATCTTGCAGCTTTGCTAAAGTTGTGGATTGGTTCTAGTGGTTTTTAGTTGATTTTCTAGGGTTATCTAAGAATAACATCATATTGTCTGCAAAGAATTATAATTTGATTTCCTCATTACCTACTTTAATTCCCTTAATCTCTTTTTTCTTCTCTTATTGACAAAGTTAAAATTTCTAATAGAATATTGAATAATAATGGTAATAGTGGGCAACCTGGTTTCACTCCTGATCTTACTGAGAAAGGTTCTAGTTTGTCTCCATTACATATGATGGTATTAAATAAATGCTACTAATCATTTTAAGAAAAAGTACATTTATCCCTATACTCTCTGATGTTTTTATTAGGAATGGATGCTGGATTTTATCAAATGCTTTCTCTACATCGTTTTAAATAATTATATGTTAGTTTGCTTATTTTGTTATTAACAAACTGTTAGTTTGGTTATTTATATAGTCAATTTTGCTAATACTTTTCCTAATATTGAATTGAATATTAATCATATGATAGTTTATTTGTCATTAACAAATTTTGTTATTAACAAACTTTGTTAGTTTGGTATTGATATAATCAATTATGCTATTACTTTTCCTAATATTGAACCAGCACTGCCTTCTTGATAGAAATCTTACTTGTTCATAGTATATTAATACTGGGGATGATTTTCTTTAATCTCCTTACTTATATTTTATTTAAGATGTTTGCATCAACATTCATTAGGGAAATCAGTCTATAATTTGCTTTCTTTGTTTTTACCCTACCTGATTTAGGTATCAGCACCATATCTGTGTCATAAAAGGAAATTGATAGGATTCCTTTTTTTCCCGATTTTTAAAAATAGTTTATATAGTATCAAAATTAATTGTTCTTTAAATGTTTGGTAGAATTCACATGTAAATCCACTGGGTCCTGGAGATTTTTTTTCTTAGGATGTTGATTAATATGTTATCCTATTTCTTTTTTCTAAAATAGGATAGCATGAGTAATTTATTTCCTGTTCTGTTAATCTAAGCAATCTATATTTTTGTAGTTATTCTTCTCTTTGATTTGAATTATAATATTTATTGATATATAGTTAGGAACAATAAGTCCTAATTATTGCACTAAATTTCTCTTCATTGCTAGAAAATTCTTCCTTTTCATTTTTGAGACTAACAATTTTATTTTCTTCTTTCCTTTTTCTAATCAAATTAACTGAAGGTTTGTCTACTTTGTTGTTTGTTTGTTTTCAGAAAACCAGTTCTTAGTTTTATTTATTAATTTGGTAGTTTTCTTACTTTCATTTTTATTAACCTTCCCTTTTATTTTCAGAATTTGAAATTTGGTATTTAATTGAGGGTTTTTAGTTTGTTCTTCTTCTAGCTTTATTAGTTGCAAGCCCAATTCATGGATCTTCTCTTTCTCAATTTTATGCAAGTAAGCATCTAAGGATTTCCTTAATACCTGCTTTGACTGCATCCCACAAACTTTGATATGTTGTTGTGATTCTCTTAGATAAAATTTTCAATTGTGTATATGATTTGTTGTTTCACTCACTTATTTTTTTAGGATTAGATTACTTAGTTTCCAATTAATTTTGTGCTTTTTTCC
Source organism: Myrmecobius fasciatus (assembly GCA_023553655.1). Lineage (NCBI taxonomy): Eukaryota > Metazoa > Chordata > Mammalia > Dasyuromorphia > Myrmecobiidae > Myrmecobius > Myrmecobius fasciatus. Next base: position 90,342 of record JAJPUD010008291.1, read on the forward strand.
CTCTAATATTTTATTGCATGCAATTTTTTTTGCATCATCAAAGAAAAATGCATTTACTATTTCTACCTTTCTGCATTTGATTTTGATATTTTTGTGCCCTAATACATGGTCAGTATTTGTATTGGTTCCATTTTCTACCAGTAAAAGGGTATATTACTTTCTCTCTCCATTCAATTTTCTCCAAACATCTATCATTCCTAAATTTTCTATGATTCTATTTACCTCCTTAACTTCTTTTTTATTTATTTTGTAATTCAATTTATCTAGTTCGAAGAGAACAAGGTTGAGATTTCCACTAATATAATTTTGCTATCTAATTCTTCTTGCAGCTCACTTAACTTTTCCTCAAAGTATCTGTTTGCTGTACCACTTGGTGCATATATGTTTACTATTGATATTACTTCTTTATCTATGGTATCCTTTAGCAATATGCAGTTTCCTTCCTTATCTTTTTTAATTAGGTCTATTTTTGTTTTTGATTGATCTGAGATCAGGATTGTTATCCCTGTTTTTTGTTTGTTTGTTTGTTTTTGTTTTTTAACCTCAGCTGAAGCATAATAGATTCTGCTTCAGCTTTCTACATTTGTTTTAAATAAATCACTATGATTTAAATTAGTTTCTTATAAACAACAAATTTTAGGTTTCTGGCTTTGAATCCAGTCTGCTACCCATTTCCATTTTATAGGAGAATCCATCCCATTGACATTCACAGATAAAATTACTATTTCTATATTTCCTGCAATCTTCTTTACCCACAGTTTTATTTTTTCTTGCTTTACCCCTTTTCCCTTCTCCCCAGCATTTTGTCACTCTCTCCCCCAAATAGCCATCTCCTTTTGCAGCACACTCTTTTTATAACTTTTCCCCTTCTAATTCTGTACTCCTTTCTGTTAGCCTACTCTCTTCTTTTATTCCTTATCCTCCTACTTCCCAATAGGGTGAAACAAATTTCTTATTGAAGCTAAATATGTTGAATATTCTCTATTTGAGAGAAATCTGATGAGAGTAAAATTCCCACCATGCTCATACCCCTCCCCTCTTTCTCTCAATTGCAATAGATATTTTTGCCTACTCTTGAGATGTAATTTACCCCATGTTAACTCCATTTCCTCTTTTTTTCCAGTAGAATCCGAGTTCCTCTTCTATTTTCTATTTTAAATCATTACAATAAAATGAAATTATACCTACATCCTTTAAGTTTATCCATAACAGGGGCGGATCCAAGATGGTGAACTGCAGACAGTTTTCTCTGTGAGCTCCTGAGACCTTCCCTCAGCCCAGAAAAATTGAGCGTCTGAACTGGTTCTGGAGTGAGGGCGCCACCAAACACTTGGACTACAAAGCACTTCTATCAAATATCTACTTTGAAAGAACTTCTGAGGTCAGTTTTAGATGGGCAGGGGATGGAGCAGCTCCCAGTGCTCACACGCCAGTGCTCAGATGTCAGTGCACAGCCAGGGTGCAAGTCGAGGGCTGGGAAGGACCAGAAGATTTTGGGCTGCCAGGAAGTCCCTGGGAGACACTTGGGCCACTTTGCTCTGCTTGTGGGCAGGTGCTTTGGCAGGTCTACCTTTCATAAAGGGTGGATTGAGAGTAGCTGAAAGTGTGGTCCTAGTGTGCATCTAGCCAGATCAGCCCCAGACCGGAAGTCAACTTGGCAAACTGCCCCAGGGCAAATTGAAATTGCTGCTGCTGCTGCTACTGCTGCTGATGCTGCTGCTGCTGCAGAATTCCCTGCTGGTGACTGATACCTCAGCTAAACATCATGAGCAAGAAGAAGAGAGCTCTCACCATAGACAACTTTTACTGAGAGAAACTAGAGCAGTCCCCAGATACTGAGATTATGAAAACAATCCCAGATA
>JAJPUD010008292.1:0-37499 GCA_023553655.1 Myrmecobius fasciatus
ATAGTTATTTCTTTTTCCTCTTGGTCTGGCCACTTTGGGGGAGAGAGGAGGGGGGAAAAATATAAAGCAAAAGTTTCTCTTTTATTTAAGATTTAAAGTATTTTTTTTAATGGTGTTCAATTTCATGAAAATTTCATGGGTTCTGGTGTAAATTTTAATGGAAATAAGATTAAGCTATGTCATATAATTAAATTAAATTAATTGTGGTGAAATTTCTTGATTATCTTCCCTAAAATTATTGTTAGAAATTGAGATTTGGCAGTTAGAATATATTTTCTTGTGTCTACTTTATTATTCATTTGTCTTTCAGTCATAGGAATGGAAACTGTTGGGTATAAGAATTCTCTCAAGCACTATACTTACTTATTGCCCCCTCTGCCAAGTTGATGAATTTTCTTTTTCTTCCTCAGGGCTGAGCTCTCAGAATGAGGTATTTTTTTTTATTGACAGTTTTGATAATCAAAAAAGTCCAACTGCTATCTCCCAAAATAATATCTATATTATAACTCATGGGAAATAGATGGTGGGCCCCTTCAGATGCTAATAAAAGCTTAAGGGGATTCCTCCTTTCTTCACCAATTTAAAATGTATGTCAAGTATTTCACTTCCAACCTTATCTTCTATTTCACTAACCAGAGGCTAGACCTATAGACCTTGGAAGATGTTAGACATTTTGTTACTATATTGGCAACAGTGGCCAAGTAGATATGTAATAAGCTACTAGATGTAGATGTCATCTTTTCTCTTCTTGTCAATGCTATTTTGTCTTCTAAGACATAGGGAGAATATGTCAAGAAGGATAGGAATCCTGAAATTGGTACAATGTGTGATTTTCATGCTTTGTGTTAATTTCATTTAGCTTCACTCGAAAGGTTTATGCTGTTGTAATGATTACAGGGAGATTTGAATTATCTATGATGTTAAGTCTCACAGAGTAAACAATGAATAAACAACTATGATACATGGAGAGTATGGCAACATGTTTCTGCATGGTTTGAAAGCACCCCAATTTGGTCCTAGGCTTGTTAAAACAATTGCAGGTAGCCACTGATACCTGTCTGGGTGTGTGTTAAGCTAAGATCAAAAGAAAAGACATGGAAGTTTTTAAAAAAGACTGCATATATGCTTAATGAGTACAAAAGATGGCTAGTTTGAAAGATTATTAGGTTTTAGGTGACAGCTATTAACCAATTCCAATACCAATGGATACTGATCTTAACTTGAAAATAACAAAACTTTGGGGGCAGCTAGATGGTGCAGTAGATAGAGTACCAGCCCTCAAGTCAGGAGGACCAGAGTTCAAATCTGGTCTCAGACACTTAACACTTCCTACCTGTGTGACCCTGGGTAAGTCACTTAACCTCAATTGCCTCAGCAAAATAAATAAAGAAAATAACAAAACTTTCCTTAATTGTAAGTATGATAATTTGTTGTGTGAAGTAAATTAAAATTCTTGGAGCTACAAATAGTGCATTGTTTATTGACACTGATTTGCTCTTGGTAAAAATGTTTATGTTAAAGAATCAGCAATCCCTAGGGAGATCACCAATCACCAAAATACCACCAATTCAAGAATTCAGAAAAGCACATTAAAATTTAAATCTGTTACTCATAGATGTTGATTGCTGAGAAGATCTGGAAGATAAATCTACTAAGGCAGGAGAAGGATCTTTTTGACACATTCTACCACTGTTCCTTTTTGAATCAGAAGCTTCCCACCTTAGGCTATTGGTCTAGCTGCAGTACTACTTGAAAAATGCAAAGTTTCTCTGACTTCAACTCAGGCTCAAGCAGAGTTGGAGTTTTATACTAGTATAATTATGGAAGATCATCAGTCTGTGACTTTCAGTTTCAGTCCTGGAAGAATCATCCAATGATGACTGAATTGGATGATCACATCATCCAATGATGTGAACACCTCACACTAAATTCCTATAACCTGGGCAAAAAACACCTAGATATCTGATTCTACAATGATGGGCCTACAAGAATGGAAAAAACTTTTTTACAAAAGAAAATAAAAAGCTAAAGTTTGGTTTATAGGTACACTGCATGAGTAAATTCTTTTCTTCTTGGGGCAAACTAACTCTCATTGTCCTGGAGCACCATTGTTAGTATACCGTTAAAATATGTTAACCCATGGCTTTTCCTAACCCAATGCTATTCTCTTTAGTGCTTTTAGATAGAAGAATATTACTGATGGTGCTCTAGACTTACTTGTAGTACTGAATTCTTGTCTCGTCACATCCTATAAAGTTATTCTAAGAAGAATATAAGTCAAATACTGAAGTTAAGTTTGGAGGGACATTTATGATGAACAGTTACCTCAAAACTGTCAGGAAATCAATCTTCACTTAACTATGCCCTTTCCCCTCACTTGTGCCTTACTGTTTCCTTTATTTGAACAATGAACAATAATGTTCTGGCTTGGGAAAAATGAAATGAAACAAAATAAACACCTGTGGTTTAAGATTTAAACAAGTCCATCTGTCTTGAAGTATCTGTTTTGAATGCTCAGGACTCATTGCCTTGACTCCAAGGGGCTGTAGCACTGAGAGCTGTCAGTTTGGTTGTGTCAGGGTCAGTGGATTTGGTAACCTTGAGGCCAATGGACTTAGCAACCTTGGAATTACTGAGGTTAGTGGCCCTGATGACAGACTCTTTGACACCCTCAGGGATGAGAGACCTTGGGAATCAATAGAAATATTCTTTGATTAAGTGGTTCTGGAAGCCTTGCAGTCAGGCCTGAGGATGTAGAAACAATGGCACTGAGGAGTTTTGAGAGTCTCTACTTGGGCACTGATGACACCTTCTTCAGTTCCTTCTGGTTATGCTTCTTAGTGGTGACATGTTCCTGAGAAACTTGGGGTCCACATTTTTCAAAAATTCTGAAGGTATTCTCAATTTTTTGATCTGGGTTTCTTAATACCATGTCTGTGCCATTTTCAGGACTGGTTGTGGGTGGTGTGAGTCTCAGACTGACTCTACACTACAGCCTAAACACACTGCTGGTCACTTTGAGGACTGGAAGAGACTGAAAGCAAGAAAGAAACAACTCTAATTCTATTGAGTAGAATACTGAATACTGAAATTAACAGTGGATGATAACTTTGCATCAATATGTTAGATTCCAGATCGACAAACGACCCTAGTACAATTACTTCAGTGAACTTAGGAGCTCATCATTCAATTATTCCATTTGGTGAGGTAGTCTGCAAAATACTCTGCTCTTTTTCTTTGCCTTGTCCTCTTAAGCTCTCCATTTCAAATTTATGCATTTCCACACAGGTCTTTTTTTTTTTTAAATTATAAACTTGACAAACATGAACAATTCAATATATAAATAGCAAAAAAAGAGAGGATTATATAACTGTGAATCTCTATGCCATAAAAACAAGTCATCATGTATATGTATATATATTGATATATGCCATAAAAACAAGTCATCTGTAATAGAGATTCACAGTTATATAATCTATATATATTACCTACCTTCTGAATTTCTTTCTGCTGTCTTCTATGCATTTAAAAAACTTTCATTGGCACTCCTCATTTTTTTTCTCTCATTTTTTTAATCACAGTAATTACTCACCCATTCCTCCAGAAAACCTCCCCTCAAATAAAAACCTTCCCTTCTAAGCAAGTCAAGCAACAAATTCAAACACTGGGTATATCTAAATATGTGTGTTTTATTCTGAACCTCTATTCTGCCTCCCTATCAAGAGCAGAAAGAATGCTTCATTTTTGGTCTTTTGTAGTAGTGCAAGTGTCTGAGGTTAAATTTGAATTTAGGTCCTCCTAATTCCAGGGCTGATGGTCTATCTATTTCACCCCCTAACTGTCCTTTACTAAGTCTTTCAAAGGTGTTTTCCTATATGTTATTGTGGTTACTGTTCTAATTCTGTTCACAATATTCTGCCAGTATTCTTCCCAGATTTCTTTAAATCCAGGTTTATATTACTCCACTGCCCATTCCGTTTTTGAAAAAGATTTATCTTTGCATTGCTATAGTGTAGGCAAGAATTCCTTTCCAAGTCTCTTTGCCCTCTGACCTTAGATTATCTACCTATTCTGCATTAAAACCTTAGGTTCACTCTACAAATAAAATCTGAGGCTATAAAGTATCATTCAAATTCTTTCCCCAATTTCTTTCTTGCGCATTATTAGTTTGTCCCTATCAGTATTATAAACTTCCAAAACACTCCCTTTTCTTATTTCCTGTGGTACTTTGTCTGGACTTCTCTTTTGTATTTATCTCTTTCTCTGAGTCTTCTTCTAGCTGTAAAAGCTATCATCCTATGATCATAGTTATTTGTGTACTTGTCCTAACCATTAATTAGGCTCTGAGTTCTTTGAGAGTAGTGTTGGTGTGGTATCTATCTTTATATTTTCGGCACTTACATCACTTACATCGACAATTACATGCCTAATACATAAATAGGTACTTAATAAACATTTGTTGAATTGATTTTTTTTCTGTGTTGAATCTAGTTTCCTCTAAAGTAGCCACACTAAAGTTCACCTGGGATTTCTTTCCTTTCTCTTCCAGTTTCAGTCTCAAGCCATATTAATGAATCCTACAGACAAGCATATTTTTCCTCTGGGTTTCATGATGCAAACTTCCCATAATCTGTTTACTTTTGAGGTCCTCATCATGTAGCCCTGCTGAGTGGACTGAGCCACTGGCCTAGGAACCAGAAAGACTTAAATGGAAGTACCAAAATCTGGCTCACCCTGGCTGTGTGAGACCGAACAAATCATTTAACATCTCAGTCCACTAGCAACTCTTAAGACTAGAAATTGCAAAGAAAGCATAAGTTTGCATTTAAGCTTAGCATTTCTTTCTGATAGAGCACTGAAACTTGAGTCAGGAAGATCTAAGTGCAAATCTAGTCTCAGATACTTATTAGCTGTGTGATAAGCCACTTGCATGCCTTGGTTTCCTCAACTGTAAAAGGGGAATAATAACAAACAACACTCACCTCTCAGACTTACTGGTCAAATGAAGTAATATTTGTAAAGGCACTTGGCATAGTACCTGAAACAAAGGAGGTACTACGTAAAAGCTTACTCCCTTCCATTTCCTTCTCTTTCTTCATCTGGGAATTCCTTATATCTTTAAAAAAATTTTTTTCCCTTAATTTCCTTAAAAATAAAATAGTATTTTATTTTTCCAAATACATGTAAAGATAGCTTTCAACATTCATTTTTGTAAGACTGAGTTCCAAATTTTTTCTCTCTCTCTTCCTTACTTCCCCTCTTCTTAAGACAACAAGCAATCTGATATAGGTTATACATGTACAATCCTTTTAAACATATTTCCATATTTGCCATGCTGTGCAAGAAAAATCAGACCAAAAGAGAAAAAAACCATGAGAAAGGAAAAGCAAGCAAGCAAACAAAGGTGAAATGCTTCAATCCACATTTAGTCTCCATGAAATACTGCTTCTTTCTCAGAAAGGCCATCCAGAGTCATAAGCTACATAGTACTATACCATATGGTGTCTAGTATTACTACTACATGTACATTATATACCATTATAGAACTTCAGGGGTTCAACATTTTTCCATCCTTTCCCTGTTCTCTTTTTTATAATATTCTTCTATTATCTGTTAAGGCTTATTTTTATTTTCCTTAAGAAGGATTTCTTCCATCTTCAAAAAACTCTTTACTTGCTAATAAGTACAAACAGAGACATTTTTTAAATCCTTTCATCTTCTCTTTTGTCAGGGAAACTAGCATGCATTTCTGTCTCTCTCTCACACACACACAAACACACACATGCCCACACTTTCTCTCCCTCTCCAGTAAAACAACAAATATAATACAATTTCTACAGAACACTAACACAGTTCCACTTGTTTCCTTAACTTTGATGTGAAAGGATCAGAGCTAAAATTACTTGGAAAAAACCATGCTCCCTTACTAGTAAATACCACATCAAACACACTGTTTGAGATACATATATGTTACTACTAGGGTGTTATCAATTGCATTCTCTAGGTATTCCCTCCCAACTACTACTCCTATGATTAATTCTACCTTTCCCAGTCAGGTTCATACATGAAGATCTGTTCCAAAATCCTTTTGTTCATACATCATTTCCTTTACCTGGGAGGTCTTCTCCTGTTCTCTCTTTTTCTTCTTCTTCTTCAACTCCTCATTCAACAACCTTCTCAACAATTCTGACACTGATCTTTGCCTTCTCTAAACTCCTATAGCCCTTATAGTCTGTACTATCCATTTTGTACCTTAAATTGACTGCTATATTGTAAATTATTTCAGGTGCATATTTTATCTCTCCAAATAAGCTCCTCAAGCACAGTTGTGTGTATGTGTGTGCATATGTATATGACACAACTAACCTAGGTCAGCCATGCAGTAGACTAAAATATTTGTTAAACTATAACAAACAAGCATTATCAAAGCACTTACTATGTGTCAGGCATTGTGTGCTAAGCGCTTCTTATAAATATCTCACCTAATCCTCATAACAACTCTGAGAGATAGGTGCTATTATTATTTTCATTTTACAGATGAGGAAACTGAAACGAACAGGGTTAAGTGACTTGCCTAAGTCACACAGTTAGTAAAAAATGTCTGAAGATGGATTTATATTCAGACTGTTCTGACTTCTGGCCCTGTCAGTTTATGCTAAAAAGGATAAGGAAGTTGAACTTCCAGAATTCCAGGAGAAGAACAATACATCAAGCAAAGCTTTTTTTCAGGACTCTACCTCAGTTTTCCTATTGATCTGAAAAGTTACAATAATTTCAAAATATTTTTAAAGTTCAAATAAAATGTTAGCATATCAACACAATTCCAAATAGTTCTCAGTGTTTAAATACATTTTAGAACAGAAAAACTAAAATTTTTCAATACTGCAAAGCAACATTTTGCTTCTTCATCTATGCAGAACTGTTGTGAGCCTGGGCAAGTCACTTCACCCTGTTTGCTTTAGTTTCCTCATCTATAAAATGAGCTGGAGAAATAATAACCCCCTCTAATATCTTTGCCAAGAAACCCCAAAAAGAGGTAATAAAGAGTTGGACATAATTGAAACAATTAAACAAACCAGAAAATATGTAGAGCACTGTGCCAAATGCTGGGAGAGATACAAAGAGGTTTCTAACCTAGAGCTTATGATCTAGTATAGTAAGGAACTAGAAAAGATATAAACACATTCAACTCCTTAAAGAATAGCATGGAATAATAATAATGTACATATATACATATATATAAAGACATAATTTATAATCACATTACATATCCATATTATAAATTTTGTAACTTACAACTGTATCATATAATTAGAATTATAATCAAATATTATTTAACTATAATAATGTAGAGGCAGCTAGGTAGCACAGTAAATTGAGCACCAGCCCTGAAGTCAGGAGGACCTGAGTGCAAATCTGGCCTCAGACACTTCCTAGCTATGTGAACCTGGGCAAGTCATAACCCCAAATGCCTCACCAAAAACAAAACAAAACTATAATGATGTACAGAATAACTCAGATGTTATCTACCATGTAAGCTGGTACAAGGTAAAATTTTAAAATATTCATATATAACTGCCTTCTCCTGGTGTATTTCTGAATTTATAAATTCCCTCTTCCTGCATAAGTAAAACATAATAAATTTACTCTCGTGTGTATGTGTATGTGTGTGTGTGTGTATGTGTGTGTGTGTGTGTGTGTGTGTATGTGTATCTACATGGGACAGAAGAGAAAGATGCTAGATCAGGGCATCTAATTACAGTGGCAATGGTTCTAAGAGGAGATAGTAACTAGAGAAAGCAGTGCAGATCTCTTCCCTTAAGAACCAAGAAAACTCCAGGAATCTTAATGTCTCAACCTAGAGTTCATTATCAAGAAAGTTTAGAAAATAACGAAACATGAAAACCCTGGGGTTGAAGGCAAAGGTCTGTTGTGTCAGCTTCAAGAGGTAAAACTGAAACCAAGGATTCCAATACCAGCCCAGTGAAGCCTGTGTATAAGGTTTAGGACTAGACACTTACAAACTCTGAAGTGGAAAGGAGAATTATTGTTGGGGGAGTGAGGAGAGGCTGGGGAACTAGGACTGCTTTATCATTTAAACCAAATTACTAAATTCTGAATAGAAAATGGGAGATAAAGAAACTGAAGTATTAGATATAGACTACTTTTTTAAAGTCTTAGATTGTAAATATGAAAAAGGAGTTTTGGTGACAACCCTGATACAGTACTTTAAAGTTTTCAAAACATTTTATACAGACTATCTCTTATCTCAGCAAGAATAAAGATATCAGTTTCTCTATAGAAAGGGAAAAGGAGAATGGATAATATTTGAGACCTTCTGAGGAATGGAGGAGGGAAGTTGGAACACTTCAACCTTTTCAGTGATGTGGGAGGCAAGGACATATTCTGCAAGTGAGTCTGGGGGCTTTAAGAGAGAAGAAAAAATCTGGAACAGTCACTGTGGGGGGCAGGAGATTTAATGAGTGTGAGGGCTCAACTGAGGTTAAAGTATGAAATAGACCATGTGATGAACAGGTACATATCTTAGCAGGTAGACTGATATCAGATCAGTCATGAAGTAATTTTTCAACTCATTAAGAATTGTCCTTTTTTCCTGAATTGTTACAAAAATCATTTAAAATACAATTAGCACTCAAAACAAAACAAAACAAAACACCAAAAAACCAAAACAAGCCAAATAAACAAAACAAAGCACAGGCATATCAGTACCTGGTGGGTTGCCAGAGACACTAAATGGTTTCTTGATTTCAGACTTCAACTTGGATGCCAAGAGAAATCTCCTAAACCATTCTTCTTTTTCTCGACCAGTCCTCCCAAAGAGATAGAGAATCTGATCCTTCTGGCCAATGGATTTTGCTCCATCTGAAGGATGGGCTGACTTCCTATGATCTTCACCACCTGAGTCTTTCTCACATGATATTTTTTCTTCTGAAACATCTTTATCAAGCTGAGCCTTGGACATAAAGTCATCTTGTCTAGCAAGTTCAATACAAATAGGGTACTTTTTATTCCAAATGCGTTTTCGAGCCAAACTCTTGGGAACAAGATAAATCTAAAGAAGAGAAGGAAATGGTGATTTATATAGCAGGGTAAAGTCTGTATAATGCATTAACATATTTAAAAAATAGGTAAAAAAGAGGAAAAATTATTAACACATTCCCTTAAGGTATACTTGATTTCAGACAAAAGATCAAGCACATTCCACATTCCATTGCATAGCTTGGACATGTATAAACTGAAAAGGCTTAATATTAGTCTTCAAACAACACAAATAGCAAGGTTTTTTTTTTTGTTTGTTTGTTTTTTAAATAGTTTTCAGATTGTTTCCTTACTAAAAATCACTGGAAAAAGTCACTAAATTTCCCATATTATATTTTGGATTTTACTATCATCACTGTGTGTGACATCTATGCCAAATTATGCATTAAAAACAAACAAAAAAGTTCCATCACCAGACGTCAGAACACTAGACAGAAAATAACTAACTTAAAAAGGACAACTCCCAAGGCAAATTTTAGAAAGATTTTTGTCATCTCAGAAAACTATAGCTCAATAAGAGTAGTTCTCAAGATTAAATGCAGAGTCCAGTCTTTGGGGAATGATGCTCAGAGAAAAAAATGTACACATTTTACAAAAACAAAAAGGAATGATTTTTTAAGCTTCTAGGACATATAGCAAAAAACATAGCCATAGAACATATCTATCACATTCATAATGACTGAGACTCTTTCTACATCATACACACACATCATTTTTTTTTGTTCTCCTAAAGAATAATATCTTTGAAAGTGTCAAAAGCAAACTAAATTATAACAATGCTTAAAAAAACACATTTTTTTTTTATTTTTTGCTGAGGCAATTAGGGTTAAGTGACTTGCCCAAGGTCACACAGCTAAGAAGTGTTAAATATCTGAGGCCAGATTTTAAATCGGGTCTTTCTGACTTCAGTGCTGGTGCTCTATCCACTGCACCACTTAGCTGCCCCCAAAAAACACATTTTTAAAACATATCACAGGGACAACATCATAAAGCAACACTAATATCAGTGTACATCTTCATTAATATTCTCAGTTCAAAAATTCCTAGAGCTTACCTTACTGTCTGAAAGATTGTAGATTTTCTGGCTGATATAGGTGACTTCAGGTTTAGCCTCATTGTAGCTGGCTCTTCTGGATATATTTTTATTGGGCTTTGAAAGCCTCAAGGTTTCCCCTTCAAGTCGAACAAAGACTGAATGTGTCAAAGTTGCATGGTACGTCTCTGGGTCATAGTTGTAGATCTCATTCATCCATCCCTGGTAGACAATAGAGTTCCATTAATAACATTGGGACAACTGCAAATCTGATCAAAATATTAAAAAGCTGAAAATGCTTATGGTATGATGGTTCATTCTTCCAAAGTGAAACACATGATTCTTTATCCTTAAGAAAAATCAAAATAAGACAATTTAGAAAACAATGAATTACAGGTGAGGGGTTCAAATCCCTCTCCCCTCCAAAAAAACCCCTTTACCATCACAGAATCACATAATATCAGAAAACAGATGCTATGAGTTAGAAGACCTTACAGATTACCTAGTCCTACCCAATTTATTTGTTTGTTTTGCAAATGAAGAAACTATGATTCAGCCTCAATTTACATATAGCATTTTAAAGCTTGGAGGGACTTTAGACAAATCTTATAATTTCATAAAGGAAGAAATTGACCATCTCTCCAATTACACAGGGCTCAAAACTAGTTCAGGTCCTTGTCACCTTTTACCTGAACTTTAGAAAAGCTTTATAATTATTTACTCTGCCTCAAGTCTATCCTCACTCCAATGACACTCCAGTCAGCTGCCAAAGTGATTCCTGACTATGTTAAATCTTTTCTCTACTCCCTTCTAATTTCAGTGGTACCCTATTATCTCTAGGATCAAACATATAGGCCTCTGTCATTATAAGTCTGACTGCTTCCTATCTTTCCAGTCTTTTACTCCCCTAACTATCCTCTAGGGACAATATCTCTGACTTTTTCCAGGCTGTCTTTATGCATGCTCTTCCTCTTCACCTCTACTTCTACTTGTTCTGGCTTCCTTCAAGACCCAGTTTCTTTTTTTTTAGGGTTTTTTTTTAAATTTCAAATAAATTTTATTTCAAATAAAATTTATTTTATTTTTCCAATTATATGTAAAATAGTTTTCAACATTCATTTTTTAAGATTTTGAGTTCCATATTTTTTTTTCTCTTTTCCTCTCTTCTCCTCTAGAAAGACAGCAAGTAATTGATACAGGATATACATGTACAATCATTTTAAACATATTTCCATATTAGTAAGACCCAGTTTAAAACCCACCTTCTGCTTACTAAGTCTTAATTACCTATTGGGCATTGTCTTAGTCAAACGGACTGTTAAAGACCTTAGTTTAAAAAAGGTAAGATCTCTTACTATATCTAGGGCCATCTCCAGTCTCTATATCTTTCTGTAATCTCATTGCTAATATCTTATTTAAAATTTTTGCATCAATATTCATTAGGGAAATTGGTCTATAGTTTTCTTTCTCTGTTTTCACCCTATCTGGTTTAGCTATCAGCACCATATCGGTATCATAGAAGGAATTTGGTAGTATACCTTCTTTCCTTATTTTTTCAAATAGTTTATATAGTATTGGAATTAACTGTTCTTTGAATGTTTGGTAAAATTCACATGTAAATCTATCTGGCCCTGGAGATTTTTTTCTTAGGGAGTTGGTTAATAGCTTGTTCTATTTCTTTTTCTAATATGGGGCTATTTAAATAATTTATTTCCTCTTCTGTTAACCTGGGAAATCTATATTTTTGAAGATATTTCTCCATTTCATTTAGATTACACTCTCCCTCCCCCCTGCAAAAAGAGCAAAGAAAAAGCAAAAGAACTCATAAAAATATATATAATTGTTCTTTTTGTAATGGCAAAAAACTCAACTAAGAGAGTGATTATCAATTGGGGCTGACCAAATTATGGCATCTGGCTGTAATGGAATACTACCAACCTATAAGAAATAAAGAAAGCAATAAATTCAGAGAAACCTGAGAAGACTTATATGGGCTGATTTAAAAACAGCTGAATTGATAAATAAAATTGGAAGCTATTTGAGGAGAGTTTTCTATTTTTCTGTTTAGTTGGCATTACTAGATGTATTGGTTTTCTAAGATTGTTTTTTGTTTTATTTCATGCCCAACTCTTTGATATATTCTTTCTTTCTTCGAAGGTCTTTATAGATATACATTTTCCATTATAGACTGCTTTGGCTAAATCCCAAAAATCTTGGTATAATGTAAATTATTTATGTAAATAATATTGTTTATTGTCATATTCTTTAGGATTACATTTTTCAGTTTAAATTTGCATTTGAATTTTTGCTTCAAATGCCCTTTCTTTATTATAATTTATATTGTTTTGTGACCATTAAAGATGTATTATATTTGAGTTTTTTATGCCTTAGCTTATCGATTTTTAACAAAGGTTCCACCCAAAGCTCAGAAAAAAAGTATATCCCTTTTAACTCCTATTTAGGAATTGCCAAAGATCTCTATTGTTAACTTTTCTAATCTTTTTTGTTAGATTTTTCTAGGCATGTTGCCCTTAACTTCTTTCTATAGTTTGGTTAGCTTTTCCTTTAAATATTTGTTTTATAATCAATTCACACACACACACAATTGATATTATTTCATCATCTCTGAAGCCTTTAAGCATAAGATAATTTCCCTACTCCCTTTTAACCATCTTTTTTTTTTTCCTGCAGCCTTTCTTGAGATTATAATTACCAAATTGCTTACTTGAACTATCCTGAGGCATAATAAAATCTACTTCAACCTTTCAACTAAATACGGTATTGAATCTTTATAGTTCAGGTGTATTTACTGAAAATAACATATTTCATTCTTCTAATTCATTTTGAAAAATTTCTTCATTTTATGGGTGAGCTCATCTCAGTTACATTCATGGTTATGATTATTAATTATAATTCCCCCTTGATCATATATGCTCATAATTTTTACTCTTTGATGCCCTCCCCAAATAAAAATCAATGCAGTTAGAATAGAAGGGAAAATAGTACATGGGGAAAATACCTTTGCAGCAAATTCCTGTGATAAAGTTTTGATATCCACAAAAAATAGAGAATTGATAAAAGTATATAAGAATAAGAGCCTTTCTTTAAGGCTAAAAGATACACATAAGCAGCTATCAATCAGAATATGAAAAAGTGTTCCAAGTTATTAATAAAAGTAATATAAATAAAACAATTCTGAAATTCTATCCCACACCTTTAAGATTAGTAAAAGCTACAAAAAATGAGAAATGGCAATTGCTAGAGAGGCTATGAAAAGACAAACAAACCAATGCAATGGTTGTAGACCTGTGTATTGGTTTAACTATTTTGAAAATTAATTTGGATTTTTACTCAAATTACTAAATGGTGTACAAAATATGATCTAGTAATATCATTACTAATACCATACCCTAAAAAGGCCAGAGAAACTGGAAAAGAACACATCTGTATGAAAAATGTTAATAGTAGCACTCTCTGTCAGTAAAGAATTGGAAACTAATTGTGTCTTCATTAACTGAGGAATGGCTAAACAAAGTATGGAATAACTGTGAAGATGAAATATTATCATACTATAAGAAATGGAGAAAAAGATAGAAAATCTGAACTGACAGAATAAAATAAGTGAAACTAGTAAAGCAATTTCTAGTGACTAAGGAAAATAACTTGGGAGGGAATACACTAGAGACACAGTATAAGACATACATTTTAAGATATGGTCAATAATCTTTTTTGCATGGTTATTTTGTCTGTACAAAGAGGAGAATTAGTGTGTAATGGTAGAGATGTTAAAAAGAAAGAAGAAAACAAAAATCATAAATTAAACATTAAAAATACAGAAAAAAAAGAGTAGAAAGGAAATTTTAAAAGGGACCCAGACAAAAAGAGTAATTTTGTTATTTTTATGTTAAATTTACTTAATTAAAACAATTATATATAATAGAAATGAACAGTTTCATATACAATCCTCTTTTTTTTCTTTGTATTTTGACATTTTCATATTGGGTGCTATTTGTCAAAGTAACATTAACTTTCTCACTTATTGGTAAAGCATCTTTGAGATCCAAAATATCCAGAGCACTAACATGAACATATAACACTAAAGCTATTCCCCATGGATAAGTGATCAAAGGATCTGAACAAACAGTTCTCAAAAGAATTTCAAATTATGAAGAACCACATGAAAAATTGCTTCAAATCACAGTAAGTTGAGAAATATAAATGAAAACAATGTTAAGGTTTCACTTCAAGTCTAGCATACTGCAAATCTATTTAGCATATCTACCAGTATGGTACAGTGGAAAGGAAATCTTGGTTTAAATCTTGTCTCTAGCACTATCTCTGACTCAAGAAATCATTTAAATTCTCTGGGCCTCAGTTTCCTCATCTGTAAAGTGAAGGGATTAGGTTAGCTGGTCTTTGAGGTCTCTTTTAGTTTGAAATTTATAGTTCTATGACAAAAAATTGGAATGGTTAATGCTAGAGGAATTATGCAATGACAAGCACATCAACAAACAAAATGTTGTTTATTGGAACTATGAAGTGGCCCAACCATTCTGAAAAGCAAATACTAAGAAAGTGACTAAAACATACGTATCCTTTGATTCAGAATTCCTATTTTGTCCCAAGGAAGTCAAAGTAGAAAGAAAAGTCTAATATACATCATTTTAAAGCAGTCAACCAATACACATTTATTAATCACTTAAAACTGGAAATAAAGCAAATGCTTACTGATTAGGAAATGGCAAATATGAAAGACTATTACCACATTGTGGAAAAGCATGACTTTGATGATTCATAGGGAAGCATTAAAAGGCATATATGAACTGATACAAAGTTAAAATAAACAGAACCAGGAAAACCATATATAGTAAGACTAGAAAAAACAAACAGAAAGAACTAACAACAAAATCACAATATGCATGAACACTATGCAATCGTACTGACTAAGCTTGGCCACTCTCTTCTTCCTCTTTGCAAAGGTGGATACTACCTATATTGTTGGAATTTGAGTGATGTGTTGTTTAGTTTTGCTAAATTGCTTTTTTTTTCTTTTTTTCTTTACATTTGTTATAACAGACTGTGTTATGAGGGAAGGAGGGGAGGAGTATATTGGAAAATGAATGTGCTACAAAAATAAAAGGTACAAGAGAAAAGACTTTTTAAAAAATATCACCTTCAACTTGAAGGAACAAATTAAGTGTGCTTAATTTTTTGAAAATATCTACCAGGAAGAAAAAAAAAAAAGAAAAGAAATTATCTACCAGGCAGCAAACTATAAACAGCCAGTTGCCATCATAGAAAACATTAGCATGTTTGGGACAAAATTTTTTTAACAAAAGAAAAATGCATAATATCTTTATGTATGACATTTAAGTACTTTGCCAGGAATAACCAGCATATGTCAAGAATATGTTGACATATGCAAACTTTTGGGGTAAAGGTTTGTGGAGGTTTCTTATTTGTTTTGGTAGCACTTGTCAAATAAGTAAATACTTCATGGTGCAATATTTGCATTTTCCTCAATACTTTAGTTTAAAGCTCTGAAAATGTTTTTATAGTGTAATGTAGATCTCTTTTTATTTCTTTTCTCAAATCTATTTCTTATTCATCAATTGCCAATTAAATGCCACTCACAGGGATGATAAGCCAGCCTAGCTCAAAGCCAACAGGCACCCTGAGGAACAGAAAATCATCACCTTGGCCACCATTTTCCCTCAGAGCCTAATGGAGACCAAGATCTGGAAGCCAAGAGCCTTGGGAATAGCATTGTTCTCCAAGCTGGCTTAGTTCCCACAGCCATCAGTAAAAGGTGAAATAATTGTGGAGAACTGCCACCAATAAAGGGATAAGTGTAGGAGCCTTGAGGGCAGAGCAATCTGCAGATAACTGGTCCTAATTTCTGCTCAGCTCTCACAACCAAGATCCAGGAAGGCAACTTTCTTGGACAAGAGTTGAGTCATGACCACCAACTGCCAATCAAGTGCCATTTAAAGAGCAGATAAGCCAGTCTCACCAAAACAGCAAGAAATCCTGAGGGAGAGACAGGAGGCAGCATTTGCCAAGCAGGTCAAACCACTACCACCAGACCCTGATGGAGAAATTCCTGAAGTTAAGAATCTTTGAAACAAGATTTGAAATAGCAATGCTTCCATTACAACTCAATGTCAAATGGTACATTAGAAATTGATATGATTTTACCATTGTGTAAATGGCACTACAGAAAAGCCTTACCACCTGCTTTGCCACTGTACCCTAAGATGGAATCTTTCCATCTGACTTGTAGCTGAAATCTTCCACATTTTTTTTCTCCTCCTTTAGAATGAGTTCCTTAGAGAAGTACTGTCTTTTTTTGTGTATCCTCAGCACTTAGCACAGTGCCTTGTACACAGTAAGTTCTTAGTAAATGCTTCATTCATTTACTCTTCCTGTGGTGCATTTCATGAATTTGTAGATTCAACTAATTCTGTAAATAGTGAAACTCAAAAGAGAATCTCTCAAATACTAACATAGATCTGTGATCTCCTCCATAAGTAAGTTCTTTCCAATAATGAATCAGTCCATAAGCATTTATTAAGTGCTTACCATGGTGCCAGATACTATGCTAGGTGCTAGATAATAAGGACGCTAAGGAAACAATCCTTTAAGGAGTCTGAATTTGGTCCAGGGAGATATGACATTTTAATAAATGAATGCAGACATGTTTAACCTATATTAGATTGTTTGTTGTCTTGGGGAAGGGGGAGAGGAGAAGAGAGGGGAAAAAATTGGAACACAGGGTTTTGCAAAGGGTAATACTGAAAACTATCTTTGCATGTATTTGGAAAAACAAAATACTATTAAAAATAAATTTAAAAAACAAAAAATAAATGAAGGCAGAATAGATGCAAGGCAATTTTAAGAGGAAGACCATGAGGAAATGGGAGGAAATCAGTTAAGGTTACATATATTCATAATGTGGTATTCAAACTAGGGATTCTAAGAGGCGAAATGACATGGGGGTCACCAGTCAGAAGGGAATGAAAGAAGGGAAGGAATAGACAATAAAACAGGAAAGGTACATTGGGGAAGGGCTGTGATGGCCTTTAAAAGATAAACTAAAGAGTTCTCATTGATTCTAGGAACAAAAGGGAAGTCCTGGATTTTAACAAATAGGCAAATGGCATGATCAGACTTGCCCTTTAGGACAATCAAATTGGCTGTTATGTGGAGGCTGGATTGGAAAGAAGAAAAGCAGAAAGAGAGGCAGGTTCTTATAACAGTTCAGGTAATAGGTGATGAGGGACTGTGTTAGGATGGTGTGTAAGGACAGAAAAATGACACAGATGAGAGGGAGGCAGAAACAACTGACTAGATTTATGGGATAAGAGTCAGGAGCTGAGAATGACACCAATTTTGGGTGGTGGTATCCTTGACAATAACAGGAGAATCAAGAGAATTTTCTCAATGGCATCTGTAGAATTATTGTTAGGGCCAGATAGGTGATGCAGAAGACAGAATGCTGGGCATGGAATTGAGAAGACTCATCATCCTGAGTTGAAATTTAACTTATTATTTGTGTGACCCAGGGCAAGCCTTACTTAACTGTTTGCCTCAGCTTCCTCATCTGTAAATGAGCTGGGGGAAATGGCAAACCATCCTAGGACCTCTGCCAAGAAAACCCCAAGTGGGGTCATGAAGAGTCAGACACATTTCAAAAAATGACTAACAACAACAAAAGAGCTATCGTGGAAGCTATATCATGGTTAGATTATAATTGCTTTGAATGGCTGTTACCTGGATCAAAAGAACAGAGGTTGAGAGTCTTTCATATGGGGATGAGGGAGAAGGGAAGACTGTTGGACAACCAACCTCCTGACTGTATCAAGGGGAAGGAGAAGGGGATTCATTTTCTCAACTTTCCAATTTGGTCACATAAGTCATGCCACAATCACTTGGGGTTGTACAGCATCACTTTGGAGATCACTTATCTAAAGTATCAGGAATACATAAAGATAAATGGAGAGAATGGAAAGAGGAAAATGCATTCCAGGAAAGGACAACCAGAACTAGGAGCAAAGGTAGAGGGAGAAATAATTAGGAAAAAAAAGTACAGTAAATCTTTGAACTCACAGAGCTGAGCCAATCTAGCTCTGATTACCACTAACATGTATGCCTCCTATTGGGGTTCAATAAGTCAGTAATCTTAGTAAGAGAAGAGATCTGAAGGAAAGGTTCCTTGGACTGACTAAAAAATGGTAAGCTACCTGAGAGACATAATCAGCTTTAACTACTAAGCAAATTCAGCTGAGGAGGGGAAAGGGTAGAAGTGCAGCTCTAGCCCCAGTGCAGTCAGTCACATTAAGAGGGGTTTCCCGTCTTCCTCCACCCCTATGGGATCTGGAATGGGGGAAAGTGGGAACCTAGAGAGGGGTGTCATTAAGATGGAAAGTTCAGGGCAATCACCACCAGTGATTATTGGATTGGGGTGAGTTGTGAGGATGACACTTGCCACTACCCTCCTTTCCCTTATCATTGTACATTGGGGTGTAATACTATTCATTCCATGCTAGATGCCATTCTCCTGGTAACCTAGGAAACTAACTGTAAAAAAGTGAGGCCTGGGGCTAGATCCTTCATTCTTTATAGGCTCTCCTACCAGAAAGGGAAATTTCTCTTCAAAAACTAATCAATTGATTTAATCCTAAATGAGCTTAGGCTGGGGGAGTCAGTTTCCTAGGAGCTTGACTACTGTAGGTAGATTAAGCTGAAGAATGAGATTCTACACTAGGAAATGGGAGGAAAAAACATGAAATTCAGTGAGGCAGAAGTGACCCGGAGGACTCCTTAACTGCCCTCCTTCCATATTTTCCTAATACTCCTCCCACCAAAAAAAGGAAAAAAAAAATCCCTGAAATACTTCCTTATAATTTTTAATTACTTAATTAGGGCTTGAGTTTTTTTTTTTTAAACTGCTCTTTACCTAGCATCTTAAAAAACAAATGCACTCTATCTCATGCTAAGCCATCAAAAAGGTCTGATTTCTCTGTCTCTGAAGCAATTAAAGATAGTGAACCAGTGCTGCCAGATAATGGCCAGAGTCAGCAAGCCCACAGCTGTCTAGTTCTGCAGACTGATGTTGTGATCTTCATTTGTAAAAGGTCACTGGTTTCTTTGCAGTTCCCTGCTGATTTTAGAAGTATGTAGCCTGCCTATATGGACAGCACCACAAACTATAAAGGATCCTGATTAAATAAAGAGAAAGATGATGAGCCACAATTTACATTTTACAGAAGAAAACCAGGAGGGACTGCTCCTTTGCTGCAACTTTCTGCTGAAGTGCTAATGGCTCAAAATCCTTACTGATAACAGGAATATCAATCAAGATATTGATAATAACTTCAAAGCAATATTAATTTTTTCAATTTTAATACTGACTTAGAAATATAGGTATATGCAGAGGCCTGGGAATAAGCAATGAATTTTTAGATTTCTCTCTATAAGGAAATAAACACAAGAACTCAGCTGAGACCTTGGGCTCAGGACTACAGTATCCCATCTTATATGAGAATAGCTGAAATGCAGTACCATCCTGAGATTACCATTCCCAAGGGTCACATAAGGGACATTTTGTCAAATTATAAGGCTCACTTTAAAAAAATTTTATTAACACAGAATACTCATTAGTTACACAAACTCTTCAGATTATGATTACAGATCACAGAACCAAAAAGTGACCTAAAAGATCAGAAATATGGATAGAGAAATGCCACTGAATTAGAGAACTTTGGTGGATATAAGCCTTTCTTTAGCCTCAACAGATGCACACAGAGTTCTGAGAATATCTGGAAGTCTCATGATGAACACCTAGGTACTCAGAACAAGTAATCTTATTAGAAGCACAGTCTGAAACAATGCTATAGGACAGTCCAGTGTCACTTCTACCAAACACACCGTTGACCCTTTATTTCCAGCTAAGATTATTGTCGTGCAAGTGAAGGTAAGGCTATACAACCTGTTCTACTTGGGCATGGATAAATGCATTATTACCATTGTTATACCTAAATTCTAGGAGTAAAGCTTCCATGACTTTGTCACTAACAAAATATGAATGAAAAAGCATTTCTGAAGCACTTAGTATAAACCAAAAACTGTGTTAAAAGTCATTCCTCAATAGATAAGTATGTAGTCAAAAGATATGAGCAAATAGTTCCCAAATAATTACTATGTAAAATTGTCCATATGAAAGAATACTACAAATGATTAGTAGTAAGAGAAATACAAATCAAAATAGCCCTGGCGTTTCACCTCACACCCAGAAAATTGGCAAAGATGATAAAAGATAATAAGAGTCAATGTTTCAAGGCTGTAGAAAGACAGGAGCATGAATGTACTGGGGTGAGGTGTGAATATATATGGAGGTGTGAATTACTGTAATCATTCTGGAAAGCAATGTGGAATTATGTATATAATGTGGCTGAAATGCCTTTACCTTTTGACTTAGAGATTCCATTACTAGGAGGTTATTGATAAATAGCAATCTTTATAAAAGCATGTTTTATTTTGGTGGTGGCAAAGAACTACCAACAAAGTAGATGTCTATTGATCAGGAAATGGCTAAGAAAATTGTACTACATGAATGTAGTAAAATATTACTGTCCTATAAGAAATGACTAATATGATAAACGCAGAGAAACATAGAAAAGTTTGTAAGAACTTATATAAAGTGAAGTCAAGCCAAAAATCAAATATGCATAATGGAAATGAAAAGAACAAAAAAGGAAATTAAATGCTATGTATTCATAAGAATCAAGGTTGCCTTGGGAAAAGAGATGAAAAAAAGTATGCCTCCTGTCTTCACTGAATGGGTGGGGAAGACTATGAGTGTGGAATATAGTATATACTATAAGACATGGACTTGCTAGGTGATCTGCTTTTTAAATCTTTGTCATGGCAATTCTACCTAATTCTACTTATTCAGTATCAATCAAACTGCTAAAAAATTATTTTATAGAGTGGGACAAAATAACAAAATTCATCTGGAAAAAGAAAGGGTCAAGAATATCAAGGTAATTAACAACAACAAAAAAATGCAAAGTATGGCGACCTAGTAGTACTAGACCTAAACTCTATTAAAAAGTAGCAGTCATCAAAAACCATCTGGTACTGGCTAAGAAATAGCATGGTGAATCACTGGAATAGATTAGATACCCAAGACACAATAGTGAATGACTATAGTAATTAAGTGTTTGATAAACCCAAAGATTCCAGCTTCTGGGATGAGAACTCACTATTTAGCAAAAATTGCTGGGAACATTGGAAAGTGTTATGTCAGAAACTTGGTATCTCACACCTCATACCAAAATAAGGTCAAAAGGGTTATACGAGCAAGGCATAAAGGCTGATAGTACAAGCAAATCAGGAGAACAAGTTATAGTTTACCCATTAGATTTTTGGAAAAGCAAGGAATTTATGACCAAACAAAAAACAGAGAATATTATGAAATGCAAAATGGATAATTCTGATTACATTAAATTAAAAATATTTTGCATAAACAAAACCAATGCAGCCAAGATTAGGAGGGAAGCAGAAAGCTAAGAAACAATTTTTATAACCAGTGTTTCTGATAAAGGCCTCATTTCTCAAATATATACAGAACTGACTCAAATTTATAAGAATACAGGTCATTCCCCTGTAAATGATCAAAGAATATAAACAATTTTCAAATGAAGAAATTAAAGCTATCTATAGTCATATGAAAGAATGCTCTAAATCACTATTGATTAGAGAAATGCAAATTAAAACAACTCTGAGGGAGCACCTCATATCTATCAGATTGGCTAAAATGACAGGAAAGAATTATGATAAATGTTGGAGGAGATGTGGAAAAACTGAGACACTAATTAATACATTATTAATGGAGTTGTGAACTGATCTAACTATTCTGGAGAGCAATTAGGAATTATGCCCAAAGGACTATCAAACTGTGCATACTCTTTGATCTAGCAGTACCACTACTAGGTCTATATCCTAAAGAAATCATAAAAGAGGAAAAAGGACCTATATTTGCAAAAAATGTTTGTAGCAGCTCTTTTTGTGGTGGCAAAAAATTAGAAAATGAGCTGATGGCCCAAAATTGGGGAATAGCTAAACAAGTTATAGTATATGAAAGCATTAGAATGTAAAATATATAAATATATGAAATATATATAAAATATAAAAAATGATGAACAGGCTGACTGTAGAAAAGTCTAGAAAGATTAGATTAACATGAACTGATGCTAGGTGAAGCAAGCAGAACCAGGAAAACAATGAACACAGCAAAAAGACTGTGTAATGATCAACTATGATAGGCTTGATTCTTCTCAGCAATTCAGTGATCCAAAGCAATTCCAAAAAACTTGGGATGGAGAATGCTATCAGCATCCAGAGAAAGAACTATGGAGACTAAAAATGGGGATCAATGCATAGTATTTTCCCCTTTTTTCTTTCTTCTGTCTTTTTTCATGGTTTTCAACTTTTGTTCTGATTTTTCTCTCTCAACTTAATATATAGAAATATATAAAAATGAATGTATGCGTATCATATAAAAAAGTAAAAGTGCTTCATAAATATTAAAGTGCCATGTAAATGTTAAAAAAAATTAATCATAACAAATAAAAAGGAACTTTGTCATGAGATGGCTAATTATAGGGAATAAACATGCCTCCTGAAGTTCTAGACCAGTTAGAATTCTCTTCCTGCCAAGATTTGTAAATAATCACCCTGAGGCTCCTTGGCAACAGATTATATCCCTTCTCTGCTCTTTCCCATTATCACTTGTGTGGCGTGATATCAGTGCTGACCCCAATATTAAAGGATTTAGGAAGCTGTCCAAGTCTGGAGGTTTGAGCCCTAGCCCAATAATAAAGTAGTCAATAGAATTCCCTACCATTTTTCTCTTGTTTCGACCTATTACCATCTATTCCCTTTTGGACTGTCCTCTCAACAAGCCAATTAAAGGAGCTTATTACTTTCAGCATTGACCAGTTCATCTAGTTTATTAATGATACACCTTTCAGTCCTAGCAATGGGCCTTGAAAATGACTTAGAATTAAGACACAGCAAAGAAGGAAGCAAGAGCAAGTAACTGAACTTTAACAGAAATAAGTGGTACAGTTCTGTAAGAATACTAACTTTGAGTGAGTTAGTAGCTTTATATATACTATATATTTTGTATACTAAAAGTATACAGTATGTGGTATACTTTTCAAATCTGTGAATGAATTGAAGCTTTGAGGAGTATATAACATGATGTTTATGAGAATCAGGATCCCAAAATTTCAACATGGTAAAATGCTAGATCAAATAAGGCAAAATTTAATAGGAATAAGCATAAAGCCCTATAAATATGTATTTGAAAAATAATTATATAAGTTTAGGTTTGCTAGACAACAAATTTAAAAAAATAGGTCAGGTTTCACAAATTTCTTGGTAATTGCAAAAATGAATAGAAGCATGAGGTTCAGATTGATAGGGATTAAAGTCCAACAATATTTCACCCTAATTATACTACATTTAGAAGCCAATGCAACACTCAATTTTAGGGAGGATACTTGCCAACTTAGAATGCCTCCCATGAAAGGAGTGAAATGAGATCACAAAATGTGACAGAATTATAGCTTTAAACAGAATCCACTTTCTTTCGGTTTTTTTGGAAGATATTCCAGAGATATCTTGTCCTATCCTCTCATTTTACAGAGGAGTAAACTGAGACCGTGAGTGGTCAAGTGACTTACCTAATGCCACACAGCTAATAAATAGCAGAACTAAATTGTGAATAAATCCAGCTTCTCTAACTCCAAACCCTCCTCACTTATCACCCTAATTCCTAGTAAAAAGCCTCCAAGAAGTTCCTTTAAGGAAATTAGAACTTTAATCCTCAAGTGAAGAGTTGAGATGAGGACCGGATAAGTTACCTTCAAGTTTTTAAGTCTGTCACATGGAAGAATGATCAGGTTGGTTTTTCTTGGTCACAGGAGCAATAAATACAAGTTTCAGAGGCAGATTTAGGCTTAATATAAGAAAAACTTTCCTAAAAATAAAAGATGTTCAAAAGTTGCTGTGGGGTAGTACTTTCATGATCATTAAACCGTGTCATCACAGTTCTAGCTATGTTAGAAATGGCACAAAAAAGAAATAGAGAAAACAGCCAAGAGGAGACAAGGGCATAAAAAGGACATCCATGCTGAAGGAGACAAAACTGCAATGGTGTTGAGAAACTGATTTTCACAAAGGTATCTCAAGAAAGGGAAAACATTAAATATTGGGGAAAATATTATATGGGAATAAGGGGAAGAAGAACTAAGAGAACATCAGTAATTTTTGGGTGTCCCATCTATACGGAATTTTCAAGAGTCACATATACATGAATTCACAGAATTGTTGAGGAAATAATTAGTGAGGAAAAATAATCATTTGTAATTGACAGTCAATAATGGATTGAATGCAAATTGTATTGACTGCTAAACTGAAAAAGTTTTTGATTCAGGAAAGCAAAATGCTACCTGTTAACAGGCTCTTTTTCAACAAGTTCTCTCTCACCCATACAAAAAAGTCATTGAAGATTTTTTAAAGAGATAACAGAAAAAATCCTGTTCTATGATAGCCTGATCATATACGTTAGGCAAAAATATGAACAGAAATGTTTGTTCTCAAAAGGTATTTAGCATAATTCTATTACATCATAAACACACACACACACACTGCAAGTGCCAAAGTATTGCCATGCTGAGTTATATTTATCAACCATATCTTCTGTAGACTTAATGTCTTGTACACAAATATTTGTAGGTGTGATTGTGATTAATAACCAGGAGGTACAATGGGAATAGGATCACTGGACCTAATGTCAGGAAAATCTGAGTTCAAAGTCCATTTCAGATACTAGATATGTAACCCTGGGCAAGTCACTTAATCTCTTTCTCATTTTCCTCATCCTTAACATGCTTTAAAAAAAAAAAAAAAAAATCTACCTCATCAAGTTGCGGGGTTTGAAGAGATAATATATGTAAAGTGTTTTGTTGGTCTTAAAGTGCTACATAAATGCTAGCTATTATTATATTACTATTTTCTCAGTCTCCAATTATCTTGATCTATCTGCTAGAAGCATTTGACATACAAAACCTGGATCCTCTCTCCTCTGTTTTCATAATACTTCTCTCTCCTAGTCCTCTTAACAATCTGACCCCTCCTTTTCAGTCTCCTTTGCTGGTTCATCATCCATACTGTATTCCCTGAAAGTGCTGCCCAATGTTCTGTCTTACACCCCCTTCTCTCTACTCATCAACTCTCATTAATGTCCAGGGTTTAGCTATCAGGTAGTACATACATACATGTATATCTAAGTCTCCAGTCAGTCTCTTGCTTGAGCTTCAGTCCAGGATCACCAATTATACATCACCATATCACATTGGTTGTCCTAAAAACCATATTATACCAGGGGTATAATTCAGCCTATGAGCCATATCATTTGCTAAGGCAACTTCAGGCAATAATGAGCTGAAAAAGTTAGGTACAACAACCTTTCATTGCTTGAGTTCTATAAATTGATAATTTGTAGGTATTCTTAAAGCTTATACCTGACCTTGTTATTTCCTGACTTAATAAATTTCAGTGGCTTCAAGGATAAATTAAAAACTTATTCACAATCTGGCTCCAGACAATTTTATTATATATATATTATTGCCCTTTCCAGGGGAGTACTCTACTCCTAATCATCTCACACAATCTCTAGCTTCCTTTTAAGCACAGTTCAGGTGCTCTGTCCTACACTAATTCCTACAAGATGAATTTCCTAATTTCAACTATTAGCACTTTCCTCCTTCAAGAGAGAGAGGAGGGAGGATGGCTCTAAATCAAGTGTCCTGGGGAATACAACAATAGGGTAAGTAAAGAGTATTTTGTATACATGAAGTGTGTACAAAACTATGATCAAAAGAAAATGTAAATTAGTGGAAGACAAGGACTTTGTTTTTGTTTGTTTTCCCCAGTGACTAGTAGGTAGATGTTTTATAAATATCTGTCACAATGATTTTGTTGAATGTCAGAACTCAGAGGAACAAATAAGATCACTCCTTAACTAAGCTCCAAAATAGCAAAATAAACTGCCCAAAGCTACACAAATAGAGTGATGGGTCACCCAAAATAAGAGAGTACTTACTGCGTGCTACTTGGTTTCTGGTCATACTCTAGACACATGAGGGAGTATTATGTTTCAGACACAGTTACAATATAAATTCCATTAAGGATAAATACTAATTGTTTCAAATGTTTTTGTTTATTTTTGGTTTTTAATCTACACCCAGTATCTTCAAGTATTAAAATCAGCAAGATTCAAAAATATCAGTATGAATATTTTATAATTGAAGTCAACTTTTTCTTCTCTCTGGCATTGCCACTGGAGTAGTGCCAGTGAGATAGATGGACCAAAAAATCATTTGGTGGCATTAGTAATATAAGTAGACTTTCATTTGAAAGCTACCAATAATTCATTGTGGGTAGGTTAGCCGAGAGGCTTTTAAAAACAGTTTTTGAAAATATTTTATCAACATCATGTTTCTTGACCATTAGTTTCAAGCTTCCTAAAAGATTTCAACAACAGAATATACAGTTATCCCTTCTACATTGTGGAAGTTGGGTGCACAACCTGGAAAATACATGTAAAATGTTCTGGACCTCTCTTTGTGCCAGAGAAATTTTTTTCTTTTTCTTTTATGAGGTGTTTACAGAATCTTGTTGTAAAATTGAGTTAAATATTTGTTGAGAGGCTCTGTGTCGTCTGTTGGCCTTGGCATATTGAATGTGGCTTCCATAAAACTCCCCAAAATATTCCCACTTAATCTCTTAGGCAATCCCCATACTCTCCCACCAAGAAAAGTTGAGATGTGGAATCAGATTCAAGAAGATGGACTCTAGGAACTTAAAAGATAACTAAGGTTTAGAAATGCTTCAAATCTCCTGCAAACTATTAATTTTTTTTTTTTTTTTGGCTGAGGCAATTGGGGTTAAGTGACTTGCCCAGGGTCACACAGCTAGGAAGTGCTAAGCGTCTGAGAGCAGATTTGAACTCAGGTCCTCCTGAGTTCAGGGCTGGTGCTCTGTCCACTACGCCACCTAGCTGCCCCCCAAACTATTAATTTTTAAAAACATTAGATCCACTCTGGTAGAGGTGCACCACTGAGACAAACTCATGAATTCTAGAAATAGGGATATAATCATTCTGAGCTTTATTGTTCAATAAGAGATGTCAATAGAGGAAAATATCAAGACTGGATCCTTTGAGTAAAGTGACAGATATGGGGAAATTCATACAGTTTCACAACTTAATAGGCACTGATGGTTTTAATAAATGCATAACTCTTAAGTACTTAAATAAGTTGTGATCTCACTGATGTGGCTATACCTTCCAATTGTAATCTACTCAAGCCTGCCATCCTGTGTGACTCTTTCCCACAGAAGGTTCACCCAACATACCTTACTTCTTTTCTCCTAATATCACAAGGACACCAGTTGAGTACTTAAGCTATCCACCTGTCATCCCTCCCCCTTCCCATATGGCCTTTCCATCTTTTCTTATCATACATTTCCCTAATAACATCTTTTACTCCTTTTTTACTTTGAAACTGCTCATTGGTTAGCCTATTAATACCCATCTTCTCCTTTTCTATTGCTCTATGTCATTTTTTTTTAATAAGGCTCAATCTGTTGGAGAATGGCTGAACAAGTTATAGTATATGAATGTTATGGAATGTTGTTGTTCTATAAGAAATTATCAGCAGGATGACTTCAGAGAGGCCTGGGGAGACTTACATGAATTGATGCTAAGTGAAATGAGCAGAACCAGGAGATCATTGTATACAGCACAGCAAGATTATACGATGATCAATTCTGATGGATTTGGCTCTCATCAGCAATGAAGTGATTCAGACTAGTTCTAATGGTCTTGTGATGAAAAGAGCCATCTGCACTCAGAGAGAGGACAGTGGGAACTGAATATGAACCACAACATAGTATTTTCATTCTTTTTGTTATTGTTTACTTGCATTGTTTTTTTTTCTCATTTTTTTCTCTTTTGGATCTGATTTTCCTTATGGAGCATGATATTTGTAGAAATATGTACAGAGGAATTGTACATGTTTAACATATATTGGATCACTTGCTGACTGGGAGAGGAGGGAGAAGGGAGGGAAAAAAATTGGAGCACAGGGTTTTGTAGGGGTGAATGTCAAAAATTATCCATGTAAATATTTTGAAAATAAAAAGCTATAATTAAAAAAATAAATGTAATACAGATATAAAAAAATTAAAATAAGGCTGCATTTCTCTCTCACCCAGACTAGAAGCACAGGAACTATTTTTATACCTAATCCCACTCTGGCACAGGAACTCTGATTTACTCAGTCTGGTGGACCTCAGATTCCAAGAACTCACCATACAAATGCCAGCATAGACACCCATTGTCCTAGCCTGCTGCTGCTCAGAACTCCTAAATTCAAGAGATCCATTGACCTCAGACTACCTGATATCAGGGATTACAGGCATATGCCTGACTGATGTTAAATTTTCAGTCATTGTGATTGAGTTTCCTGCCTCAAAGATAGATTTTAAAAAACCACCAGTATAAAATACAGGTATTAAAAAGGTGGCTATTTCTGGAAGAAGCTTGAGATAACTAAGGAGTTTTACAGAACTTTTCTTAAAAGGCTACCCTTGAGATGGGTTGGTGGGAGTAATTTAATGAGAGATGGCTGTAGTATAAAAAGCAAAAGACAACAATAAGGCTTAAAAAAGAAAAAGAAAAGAAAAATACCAGCCTTGAAAGCAGAAGTGAATCTGGAATACTAATTCAAAAATGTATTCATAATTTTATCCTACTGAGAATATTATTTAATACCTTTAGATTTTACAAATGAAGCTGTGAAGCAAGTTTCCTGTCATGAGATACATTTTAAAAGGTCAACAATTAGGGAAGCAGAGGATTATAATTTAGGGTCTTCAAAACAAAAAATGCTTAGTGAGTGACACTGAAGTCAAGTGGAACAAACAGCTTGGAGAATAGCTACAGACCCATTCAATGATGACTCAAATGAGTGAGTCTATTCAGTTGTCCCAACAATATGTCAATGACCTTATATGGATCATTTTTCACATCTAAAAGTTACCCTACTTGAAAGATGGGAAACAACTTTTACAGCCAGTATTTCTGATAAAAGCCCCTTTCTCAAATATATAGAGAACTAATTCAAATTTATAAGAATATAAATCATTCCCCAATTAATAAATGGTCAAAGGGATATGAACAGACAATTTTCAGATGAAATTAAAGCCATCCATAGTCATATGAAAGAATGCTCTAAATCATTATTGAACAGAAAAATGCAAATTAAAACAACTCTGAGGGAGCATCTCAGATCTATCAAATTGGCTAAAATGACAGGAAAAGATTATGATAAATGTTGTTGGAGGGGATGTGGGAAAACTGGGATACAAATACATTGTTGGTAGAACTGTGAACTGATCCAACCATTCTAGAGAGCAATTTGGATCCATGTCCAAAGGATGATCAAACTGCATAATCTTCGATCCAGCAGTGTCTGTATTCCAAAGAGATCATAAAAAAGGGAAAAAACGTTTGTAGCAGCTTTTTTTGTAGAGGCAAGGAGTTAGAAATTGAGTAAATGCCCATCAATTGGGGAATGGCTGAATAAGTTATAGTATATGAATGTAAAAAATATTGCTGTTCTATAAGAAATGATAAGCAGGCTGATTTCAGAAAAGCCTGGAAAGATTTACATGAACTGATGCTAAATGAAGTGAGCAAAACCAGGAGATCATTGTACACAGTAGCAGTAAGATTATGTGATGATCAACTGTGATGGATTTGGCTCTTCTCAATAACGTGGCAATTCAAAGCAATTCCAATAGAATTGAAATGGAAAATACCATCTGCACCTAGAGAGAACTATGGAGACTGAATATGAATTGAAATATAGTCTTCTCACCTTTTTGTTTGTTTTTTTTTTCCTTTCATGTTTTTTCATGTGACCTTTTTGGTCCAATTTTTCTTACACATCATGACAAATATGAAAGTATGTCTAAAAGAACTGCACATATTTAATCTATATCAGATTGCCTGCTGTCTTGGAGAGGGGAAATGGAGAGAAGAAAGAGAGAAAAATTTTGGAATACAAAGTCTTACAAAAATGAATGGTGAAAACTATCTTTACATGTATTTGGAAAAATAAAATACTATTGAGGAAAAAATCAAAATTAGGCAAATTGGGCAAATTGTGAATACATGAGAAACATAAGATATTTCATATTTATTTGGAATTTGACACAAAATGATCACACAAATTATACACATACATCATTTTCTCCCTTTTCCTAGCTCTCTCCAAAATGTTAAGAACATTAAAAGTAAATTTTTTACTCAAAACTTTCAATCTAGCAATCCTACCACCTCAAGGAGGCAAAAGAAAGAAAAGTCTACAAAACTACAAAGAACTAAAGTAGGTGTCCATTACTTGGGAAATGGCTGTGAAAATGAGGAATTCAGAGCTACATGGGAAGACTTGAATAGTGATGCAATATGAAGCAAGCAGAACTAAAGTAAATAATACAGAATGATTCCAATAATAAATGAATACACTAAAACAAAGCCAAACACTCAATGATTTTTTTTAGAACTAATCTTGATCCCTGAGAAGAGATGATAAACAAACCATAATTTAGGAGAGATATGAGGGACAATAGCACAGAATAACGCATATACTTGTCAGATATGGTTTTCTACGTATGATCCAGAATGCCTGATTGATTTTGCTTAACAATTTTTCTTTGCAACAAAGATTGAGCCCACTGGATAAAAAGAGACCATACAGAAACAACTTATGATATAAAAACAAAAGGCATTAATAATTTTTTGTTATGCAGGGAAAAAAGTGAACATATTGACTTTGGCTTTTCAAACATTATACCAAAACAACATAAACTCTGTAAGGTCTTAGCCAGTTAGGGCTCAGTGACAGAAGTATATTCCTATTAGAAGGGCACAATCTGAGATAGCCCTTATTAAATAAATTACTGGGTGATGATTGCTGCAACTATCTACCAAGCTAGAAAAGAGGGAGTAGGTTGAGGGAGTATTCATTCTGAGCAACCTAGGATCTTCTATCTAAACTATCAGGTAGCCTGCATGCAATGAAGACCTAATCTCTCATTTAGTCTTTCTAACAACCATTTATAATAAAAGCTATTAAAAATATTTGGTTATAACAAAATCAGTCCAATAAAAACAAAATATGTTTTCTACATCTTGTACTGGGAACTACATAACAGTGAAAATCAATGACCAGCAATAAATTCAATTTAAAATATTTTTCTTAGTTTGAAAAATTTATAAAGTTAAAAAAATGCTTTAAAGCTAAAAGGTATCACAAAAGAGAGCCATTGACACTTGCCCAACCTAGTACTGAGGAAAGTCCTCCTATTTTGTAACCTTTTAAGAAAATCTTAATCATTCAGATCACTAGTTTCAGAGATTTAGAGCTAGAAGAGACCATTAGAGGTCTAGTCCAATCTCTTCATTTTACAGAAAATGGAGACCCATTTTCTCAAGTTAAGTGGTATATGACATGTAACAATCATCCTTCCATTTCTAGGCTAAGTTGACCCTTCACAGACATATTTAATGACAAAGTCTCCTAGTGGAAAGGCAGAAGTCACTTAAGAATAAAAAAGTGTTAACTCAGCTTTCAGTAGCAGTGGCTTCTTCTAAAAATTAGGAAATTAAACTGTACTCTTTCCCTTTACCAACTAAAATTTATTTGAAATTGAGAATCCAGTTGTGTTTTTTTTTTCTTTAATTGCCTAACAAGTTAAGGCTACTGGCTATACAATCCCTTATGGTTTCTGGTGCTAATCAGGCTGTATCTCCCCACAGTATAAATTTATAAGAAATACTTTAATGGAATTGTGTTTTAATGTAGGTAATCCTTCAACCACTGTTAATTATGATTCTTCCACACTTTCTTATCCTGTATTCCTGTCCATTTTTCTTTTATTTCAGTTGTATCTGATTCTTTGCGACCTTATTTGGGATTTTTCTTGGCAAAAATATTGGACTGATTTTCCACCTCCTTCTCCAGATCATTTTATAGATCAGGAAACTAAAGCAAACACGGTTGAAATGACTTGTCCAGGATCACACAGCTAGTGTGAGGCCAGACTTAAACTCAGAAAAGACGACTTCCTGACTCCAGGCCCAGTGCTCCATCCACTGTAACACTTAGCTATTTTTCTATAAAAGCTTCCAAAAATAAGGATCCATCCAACAGGCTGCTGACATTCCTCTAGTTATCTTAATGTTTTGTGGACACAGAGAAGAACATTTGGGCTGCCCATCTGTTATCCTTCACACTCTCTACATGCCCAGCACCCCCTTCCTTTTTAGTCACATATGTCCTTAATAATGTCTTTTACCCATCATTTCTGTTGCATAACTCTCATCCCTGGCAATATGCTGCAGCTTCCTAACATTCATGGCATAAAACTCACAGACTATGCACTGGTCTTACACAGCCGAATCTGGGAGTTTATATTTGGGGAACAATATAGTGCATATACATTTATGTGTGTATACATACATATCCAGAGAATATAAAATGTTTTAAACAGTTAAAATTCTTCACTGAAGAAATTGTCTACATATAGATAGGAAAAACAATGTCCAAATAGCTTTGATTAACCTAATGAATTAGAGATATTTAACTTCCCAAGGACATTTCAATTTGCTTCAGCAAATGAAATAACAATTTCTGATAAGAGATATAAAAGTAATTCACTATTCTAGTAATGCATAGTATTTATAAGTGTATATATATATATATATATATCTGATAACTCAGATAACATATCTGAGTTATAAAGAATATATATTAAAACAGCAAACAAGGATATATACCTCTTTTAAAGAAAATATGTGGCTAAAGTGAAACAGACTAGCAATTATCCAATTGTCTAAATGGGGGCTCTTAATGTAGGAACCTTAGATAGAAAGCTTTTAGGGGGAATTGTGAATTTTGCTTTTAAATATTTTGATAATTATATTTCAATAACAGATTTTCTTTATATTTCTTTCTTTCTTTCTTTTTTTTTTTTTTGCTGAGGCAATTGGGGTTAAGTGACTTGTCCAGGGTCACACAGCTAGGAAGTATCTGAGACCAGATTTGAACTCAGGTCCTCCTGACTTCAGGGCTGGTGCTCTATCCATTGCGCCACCTAGCTGCCCCTTCTTTATATTTCTTTATGCTTTATTTTATGCATTTATAAACATTATTTTGAACTTCAAACTGCCCGAAAGGTTTTCTTAACATTAAAAAAAAAAAAGAGGTTACAAATCTTTACTCCAAATTGAAGTATCTCTCTAAAATTAATTACCAATGACATAGAAAAAATATTTGGGCTTTTCAGTCTAGAAAGAAACTGAGAAGAGAAATGTTCATAAATAAAGGATATGAGGTAAATGATCATAGACTTGCTATTAAATATCAAAGAGGAATCTAAGTTTAAAAGAAACAATGCTATTTGTCTTAAAACTACTATCCCATACAATGAAGATAGTGAACTTCTGGAATTCTTTATTCTAAGAAGACTAAATACTTAGGTTGAGAAGTGTTTAGATGAATTAATGGCTGACAGAGCCATAATGGATCACCAATCAAAATGGAGCATACATTAACTAGAGAAACAGATCCTTTGTTAGGGACAGAATATTGGTGCTGAACAAGCCGGACAAGCATCATGGAGTATTTTAAACTAAATACTCTTAAAAACCTGCTATATTTATTGAGGGGCATCATGGCATATACCGTACTAACAAAACAGCTAAGCTTGGAGTCAGTGATTTTGACACTACTTATGTAGTAAGTAAATCACTTAGCCTGGGGGGGGGGGGGGCGCGCTCAGGTTTTTCATATATAGAATGAGAAGGTTGCCCTAGATGAACTCTAAGGTCTCTTTCAGTTCTAAATAACTAATAAGAGAGTAAGGAAAACAGGCTGAAGTCCTGCCTCTGATATAAACCAACTATGTGACTATTAGCAAGTGTATTTAACTTTCTAGTGTCCTAGGAAATTCTGTAAAACTGTAAACTGGAAAGGAGGTGATAATTTCATTGGTGGATGTATTATTGTTTGTCCTTTGTTTTTTTTTAAAGAATCAATGACATCACAGGATGATGTCTTAACTCCTGCATGAATTGGATTTAATTGAAAAAGTTGCACAAAGTCCTCTCTCCCTTCCAGAGCGTCTGAAATCCAGTGGCAAGACAAAAAGTCAAGAAGACTGGCAATGGCCCAGGATGCAGCAGATGACCTTGAGCATCTTACATATCTGACCAATCTCTAAAAACTCCACAGAGCTGGTTCAGCTCCTTTCATGGCCGTTTGAACAAACTTTTCTCATCTGTTCATTGGGGGCAGAGGGGAAGAAGTCTTCACAGGCTTGGTTAGACATCTTCTAACTCACTAATGGTTTTGAGATCTGTCAATTATCCTCAACCTGGTTAACCCATCTGCTAAGATGGTTTATTTAGGCAGCAGCTGCTGAGGATGTGGCTGTTTCTTGGAACCACAGGTGAGAGTTGAATGCCAGGTGGACAACAAAGGTAAGCAACTCAGTAAGCCCTCACATCAGTGGTACTAACTCTCCTGAATACCCTGAATACCCTGAAAGTCCCCTTATATATATGAAAAAAAAAAAAGGTCTGCATTTCCCCATCCCTCAATATTAACCAAGAAATTTTATTCTCAAAGATGGGTATATTCTTTATCAGAGCGGATAAACCTTCCAAGTTGTCACTAGGAAAAAAAATTTCATAAATCTTCAAAGCTTCTTCATTTTTAGCTAAAATTGTTGGTCCTTGGACATCATATACATTTCATTACCCAGTGTGTACTTAAAAGTCTTTACAATTTGGGCAGCTAAGTGGCTCAGTGGATAGAGCACCAACCCTGAACTCAGGAGGGCCTGAGTTCAAATATGATCTCAGACACTTAACACTTCCTAGCTGTGTGACCCTGGGCAAGTCATTTAATCCCAACTGCCTCAGCAAAAAAAAAAAAAAAAAAAAAAAAATCTTTACAATTTGGTTAAATCTATTAGCGCACATGGTCTTTCAGAAACCCACTGTCACCTTCCTTATTATCACCGAGCATTTGAGTTGGAATTGGATCCTTACATAAGAAAATGATACAAAGATATCTAAAACAGGATATATAGTACATTGTATAAATGATCAGAATTATACCATATATTCCAAGTAAATCTTGGAAACCTATGAATGCAAGGAAGTTCTTGAGGTAATTGTTAACTTGGCATTATACAGCGACCAAAATAATTTTCTAAGATAACTATTTATGTTTGTTCCTGCTGGCCAACTGCCACCAAGGGGTAGGTAAATCCAAGAGCTCTGGCAAAAGTATCCTTAGACTATTTTTAGTCCAGTTCCTGAAGTCATCATCCAGAAAAGCAATCATTGAGAACAATAGCTACCTATCCACATCAAGAATCAATAGAGCAAAAAACAGTCTTCAAGGAGCTCAAAAGTATAATGGGGGAGAAACATACACATAGCTATGTACAAACAAAATACAGATAAGATAAAGAAGAGTAAGTAATTTCAAAGGGAAGGCATGAGCATCAAGCAGAATCAGAAAAGCTTCCTGTAGAAGATGAGATGTTAGTTGAGATTTAAAGGAAACCAGGGAAGTCAGGAGGTAGAGATGAAAAGAGTTCCAAGCACAGGGATTGGCAGTGAAAATGCACAGAATTGGAGATTGGCTTAGATCTCCTATATGAATTACCTGCAGAGATCTTCTGCAATTTTTTACTTATATTGCCAATGCTTTGTGCATAATAAGTGCTTAATATAAAAAGGAAAACTCTTGAGAACTATATTCCTACTATAGGTATCCTTTAAAGAATGGCAGTATAATTTGATTTTTCTTTGATAATAATGGAAAAGAAATTAGAGGTGGAAGGGATACCATACTGAAAAAGAAAAAGGGGGGAGGGGGGAAAAGGAGGCAAAATAAAGTAAAGATAAAGGAGGTAAAATAAGGCAAAATCTCATAAAGAGACATAGAAGATCTAATATAATTGAGGGAAAGAAGGGAGGGCGATGAGTATTGTGTAAACCTTACTCTCATTAGATTGGACTCTAAGAGAGTATATCAGACACGTTTGGCTTCAAAGAAAGCACTGACCCTCCTTGTGGGAAGGTAGGAGGGAGGGGAGAAAAGGAAAGGGATAAACTAATAGAAGGATTAGGGGAAAGGTATAAAGGGGAGGGAGGGACTCTAAAGGGAGGAGGATTATTGGTGGGAGGTGGTCATCAAGAGCAAAGTACTGGGGAGGGGGGAAGGGAGAGAGGGGAAAGGGAAGAGAAAATCATAACTCTGGGCAAATAAGATGGCAGGGAATACAGATATAGTTATTTTAACTGTGAATGTGAACGGGATGAACTCTCCCATAAAACGGAAGCGGGTAGCAGACTGGATTAAAAGCCAGAATCCTACAATATGTTGTTTACAAGAAACACATCTAAAACATAGAGATACATACAGAGTGAAGGTAAAGGGCTGGAGCAGAATCTTCTATGCTTCAGGTGAACAAAGAAAGGCAGGGGTAGCAATCCTTATCTCAGATCAAGTAAAAACAAAAATAGATCTAATTAAAAGAGATAAGGAAGGAAACTACATTTTACTAAAGGGTTCCATAGACAATGAAGCAGTATCAATACTTAACATATATGCACCAAGTGGTATAACATCCAAATTCCTAGAGGAGAAGTTAAGAGAGATGCAAGGAGAAATAGACAGTAATACTATACTAGTGGGAGATCTCAACCTTGCTCTCTCAGAATTAGATAAATCAAATTCCAAAATAAATAAGAAAGAAGTTAGGGAGGTTAACCAAAGGCTAGAAAAGTTAGGTATGATAGATATCTGGAGGAAATTGAATGGTGATAGAAGGGAGTATACTTTTTTCTCAGGGGTTCATGGAACTTATACAAAAATTGATCATGTGTTAGGGCATAAAAACCTCAAAATCAAATGCAGAAAAGCAGAAATAGTAAATGCATCCTTCTCAGATCATGATGCAATAAAACTCACATGTAATATAAGGCCAGGAGAAAATAGACCACAAGTTATTTGGAAATTAAATAATCTAATCCTGAAGAACCAATGGGTGAAAGAGCAAATTATAGACACAATCGAAAATTTCATCCAGGAGAATGACAACAATGAGACAACATACCAAAATTTGTGGGACTCGGCTAAAGCGGTTATAAGGGGTAATTTTATATCTCTAGATGCTTACTTGC
>JAJPUD010008292.1:42499-92202 GCA_023553655.1 Myrmecobius fasciatus
AATCAATAAATGGTCAAAGGATATGAACAGACAATTTTCAGAGGATGAAATTAAAACTATTTATAGTCATATGAAAAGGTGCTCCAAATCACTGTTGATCAGAGAAATGCAAATCAAGACAACCCTGAGGTACCACTTCACACCTGTCAGATTGGCTAAAATGACAGGAAAAGTTAATGATGAATGTTGGAGGGGTTGTGGGAGGGCTGGGACACTGATGCATTGTTGGTGGAGCTGTGAACGGATACAGCCATTCTGGAGAACAATTTGGAGCTATGCTCAAAAAGTTATCAAACTGTGCATACCCTTTGACCCAGCAGCATTTCTATTGGGCTTATATCCCAAAGAAATCATAAAGGAAGGAAAAGGCCCCACATGTGCAAGAATGTTTGTGGCAGCCCTTTTTGTAGTGGCTAGAAACTGGAAATTGAATAGATGCCCTTCAATTGGAGAATGGCTGAATAAATTATGGTATATGAATATTATGGAATATTATTGTTCTGTAAGAAATGACCAGCAAGATGAATTCAGAGAGGCCTGGAGAGACTTACATGAACTGATGCTGAGTGAAATGAGCAGAACCAGGAAATCATTATACATGGCAACAACAGTCCTATATGATGATTAATTCTGATGGACATGGCTCTCTTCAACAATGAAATGTTTCAAACCACCTCCAATTGTTCACTGAAGAAAGCCATATACACCCAGAGAGAGGGATGCGAAATGTGGAGCACAACATAACATTCTCATACTCCTTGATTGATGTTTGCTTACATTGTGTTTCCTCTATCTGATATATCGTTTGTGTAGATAAGATTTTTCTTGCACAACAATGATAAGTTTGGAAATATGTATACATATATTCGATTTGCCAATATTTTAACATAATTAACATGTAGTGGATATCCTGCCATCTAGGGGAGGGGTGGGGAGTTGGGGGGAAAAATTTGTAACGGAAAGCTATGCAAGGGTTATTGTTGAAGAATTACCCACACATATGTTATGCAAATAAAATAAAATTAAAAAAAATAAAATAAAATAAGTGCTTAATAAATCCAATTACTCATTCAGAGGCAGTTCTGGTAGAGGGGAAAGACCACCAAGCTAAGAGTAGCCAATATAGGGATTGAGTTATGGTTCAACCATTAATCACCTGTGTCATCTTTGACAAGTCATTTCTAGGAGTCAGTTTCTTCATCTGTGAAATGAAAAAATTAGACTAAAATCTCTTCTAGCTTTAAAATTCTCTGATTCTGAAATAAATTCATTCAGAATAGCACAAATAATATAGCTCTGCTATGAATAATTTCTCTTTTACTCTGCTAAAATTAGGACTGATTTGTTCAGGTTGGCATAAAATTCAGATAGTAGCAAGGTGGTAATTATGACTATCAAAAGCACTTAGCAACAACTAGGCAGAATGAGTCACTTTTGTTATATTTCTCATAATAATGTAGTGCTTAAGCTTGTCATTTTCTTTAAGAATGTTTGTCATTTTCCTTAAGAATTGCACCAACTTCTTAAAAAAAAAAAAGCCAACAAATCTGAGAAATACCTTATTATTCTGTCTTTTTCAATATTCTACAACTGAGGAGGAAAATCCTACAATGCAGAGCTTTGTAGAAAATAATTATAGTGATGGAAGGTGGGGGTGGAAGGGGGCTGAGGAAAGTAACTTTTTAATTTGACATCAGACTCCTTCTTAACCTTCCTCCCATTCAATACCCCATAATTTTATCAATGATATACTCAGCTGTACTTGACCCAATCTTTAGGAACTAGGAACCTCTAATAAGCTTATGGAGTTCAGCTGGTATGTATTGTATTGAAATGCAGTGTTCTAAAGGGTCTTGGAAGTCTCTGGTAATCTAAATATTTCATAATTGAATTAGCATTACTCAGAAGTTAGGGCAGTATACATTAATAAAATATGTGGAGTGGTGGGGGGGGGGAGGAGCATCTGGAGAATTAAGAGGGAACTAGAGCTTAAGTCTTATAAGTATTGTTTATGTGAAAGGTAGTTATCAACTATAGCTTCCCTATGAACCATGCCCTCCCAATCCAAAAAAGTGGTCCTAAATCACACATCCACAAATACAGTAGTCTTGAGAAAGGAGGTAGAATATGACCTCTAATTAATCCATTCATTTCCTTGCCTTTAGGCTAGAACCGATTGACCTTTCCACCAAAGCTAGATTCACACTTTCTTCCAATTCACTCAGGATCAAAATATATAGTGTCATTTTTTTACTTTTTCCCCTCCCATCCTCACCCACCCACATAAATCAATCTTTGGTTCTGACACTCAATCCACATTTCTTCTTCTCTCTTTACATATTTCCTCTCTATTCCAACTGACAATTGCTAGGTTTTGGCCAGAGAGGGGCTTAAGAATAAAGGATACAGAGACAAAATGAATGATATGATTTCTGTTCTCAAAGAGCTTACATTGTATGGGGGAATGGGGGGAGCGTGCACAAAACATGAACATGAATAAGTAAAAGGAAAATAAATACAAGACAAAATAATGGGGAAGGGGGAGAATCAGGAAAAGCTTCATGAAGAAGTAGAGGGAAATGAGATATTCCAAAAATAGGAAAGGAGGCACTGATGCCAGCCAGTGGAAGGACACAGAGAGGGGGAAATGGGATATGGTGTGGAAGGAACAGGAGAATGACCAGTTTGGCTAGATCATAGAATGTGGGAAGAGGAATAATATATAATAAGACTGGAAAAGCAGGCTGGAGGTAAGTTATGAAGGACTTTAAAAGCTAAACAAAGGTGCTTATATTTGATCCTAGAAGCAATAGGGAATCACTGGAATCTACTGGCTATGGTATAGATCAGACCAACACCTCAGAAAAACCACTTGGGCAACTGTAGGAAGACTGAAAAGGTAAAGGGAGAATACTGAGCTAGAACAATTAGGAAGTTATTGTAATATTATAGACAAGTGAGAATGAGGGCTTGAAAGCTGTGTGAATAAAGAGAAAGGGTTAGATTGAAGCGATATTATAAAGGTAGAAAAGACCAGATTTGGCAACTAAGGCTATATGGGATTAGAGAGAATGAAAAGTCAAAGATAATGTTGAAGAAGAATGATGATACCTTCAATAGAAATAAGGAAGTTCAGAAGAAAGATAGATTTTAAGAAGGAAGGAGGAAAGATAGTGAGTTGTTTTGGATATGCTGAATTTGAGTTGCTTTAGAGACATCAGTCTGGAATATCCAACAGATACCTGGAGACACACACATGAAGCTCTCAGAAGAGAGACTAGAACTAAATTATATAGAAATGTTTGAAAGTCTTCATAGACTAAACCCACTGGAGCTGATGTCAACAAGTGAGTTTAGTTAGGATACATCCAACATAGATAATAAAACAACAAAGGAGCCTGGGAAGGAATGGTCAGACAAGAGAAAAAATGAGAGACTGGTGTTACAAAAATCAGGATAAGAGAGTGGTCAATACTGTCAAATACATTAGAGGT
This sequence comes from Myrmecobius fasciatus, assembly GCA_023553655.1. Taxonomy (NCBI): domain Eukaryota; kingdom Metazoa; phylum Chordata; class Mammalia; order Dasyuromorphia; family Myrmecobiidae; genus Myrmecobius; species Myrmecobius fasciatus. The sequence goes on from JAJPUD010008292.1 coordinate 45,994, forward strand.
CAAAAAGGATGAGGATTTAGAAAAGGTTAACTGATTTAGTCATAAAGTGATCACTGGTGATTTTAGTGAGAGCAGTTTCATTTTAAGTAATGAGATGGGAAGCTGATAGCTAAGAACTAAGAAATGACCAGAGAGAAAATGGAGGTAATGGATGTAGATTTTTTTCTCTAGGTTTGACTGCAAAAAAAAAAAAAAAAAAAAAAAGATAAATATAGAATGACAGTTTAAGGGGATGGTGGGATCTAATGAAGATTTTTTTTTTTCAGGATAAGAAAGACTTGAGCATATTTGTAAGCAAGAGAAAAAGAACCAAAAGATTAGGGGGAAGTTTATAAGGGCAATCTACAGAAGACAATAAAGGTAACAGGAGAAAAGGGAGCAAAGGGTCACTTTCTCTTTGAAATAAAGCAAGAGAATGGGGAAGGGGATGATGTCAAGGAGAAGATTAAATTCAGACTGAAAGATATGTAGAAGAGAAGGCACAGAGGAGCATGATAGCACCACTATCTTTTCGCATTTTAAAGGCTGGAAGAAATGTTTTGTTTCTGGAACAGAAGTCTTCTGGAAGACTTGTTCTGTTTAGCTTTGGAGGGCAGAATCCGAAGTGGGAGATAGAAGGTACAAAGAAGCAAATTTAGGCTTAATATCAGCAGAAACTTTCTCAAAATTAAGAGTTGTCCAAAAGAAAAAAGGCCTGGGTAAAAAGGCAATGGGTTCTCCCTCCTTGGAAATCTTCCAGCAGAGGCTTGGTGAAACCTTGTCAAGTTGTTGTGATGGGGACTCCTTATGTTGGGTTGGAGCTGAGGTCTCTAACTCTCAATGTTTATCATCTTTCTTATGCATAGATTTATTTGCAATGTTCAAAATATTACAATGGTACCCTATTGCCTATCAAATAAAAGTTTAATTCCTTATCTAGTATGCCTGTTCCTCCACAATCTAATGTCAATTTGTATTTCCAGTCTTATTTTATGTGGTAACCTTGTATATACTCTACACTACAGAGCACCTGGACTACAGTAGTCTCTGCTGCGCAACTTGGACTTTTCCTAGGACTTTGTTCATGCTCTTCTTTCCTGGACCTGAAATGCCCTCCCTTCCCACAACATAAACCTTACTGAATTCCAACCCATCAGTTCAACAGTTCCCTGTCAGCTGCTACTGGTTGGGATAATTACCATATAGAGGTATAAATATATTATTGCCTTTTCATCTTTCTAAGATGAAATGGTTCTAAGATAAGTTGCAATCCAACTATTGGTTCCTTTTTGTTTGATGTCCTGTGGACTCTACACACAAATTGATAAAAGGATTGCAGTGGTAACTGAATAAACATATTGGAATGTGAGCTCTCCTGTAGGTTCACTCCCAGAATCTTTGAGACACCTTAAGTACCTTATTCTGTTCCCATGTGGTTCTGACTTCTTCTCCTAGGTCTTTAAATTGTAAAAGCTTTTCATTCCCAGTAACCAAAGCTTGATGTACTTGGCAATTCTATTAGATATAGGGTCTGTATCTTTATTGGGAAAAAGGAAACTCCCTTAACCAATGCAGGTCAGCCCCTTCTTTTCAACTTCAAATCTTAGATAGTTACCTGAAGCAGTGAAAAATTAAATTAAATGCCCAAGGTCACAAAGCTCATGTATCAGATGTGAGACTCCTATTACCATCATCAAAAGAAGAAAAAGAAAAGAATATTGATTTGTGGCATAAGGTTGAAAAATGAAAAATTGTTCATCAAAAACTAAGAACATTAAAATATTCATTCTCACCCTGTGATTTAGGCAGGTTTTTATCTAGATAAAAACGGTATCACTCTGAGTGTGACAAATAACTTGTTCATGATCACGATGAGTTAGTGACTGGACCTGGAAACCTCTCATATTATTGTGATTGATGAGGGTTCAAAGAAGTTTCACTAGTGGTCTGCTCTACTCAATTGTAGGGACAGGAGTCCTTCCAGAAGATCTGATGCATTTCTGCATGCAAGATCTGATGCTTTCCTGATCCCCTCCCAGCCAGTAATGACCTTTTCCCTCATTAGATTTCTCCTAACACATTTCTGGCATGTCCCAAGCACTTGCTTTGTGTCACAGCTATTTATGTAAGTATCATATTTCCCAGCATAAGCTATATGAGGTCAGAGGACTCTTCTCAGTCTCTTCTGCTGGATGATCATCTATCTCACCCATCCACCCCAACTTTGAATATCCCCCATGCTCTGTCTGTGACCCCTTCTCCCTCTCTACACTCTCTCAGATCTCACAGATATAATTTTTTTTTTTTTTTGCATATGAGTCCCAGATCCTAGAGATACAGCATGGTGTAATGGAAAACAAAGATCTGAGTTTGAATTTTGCCTCAGACACTTATTAGCCATGTGGTCCTGGGTAAGCCAGATAATCACACTGGGCCTCAGTTTATTCATCTATATGAATGAGTTGAACTCAGTTGGCTTCTGAAAATCATACCAGCTCTAAATCTACAGTCCAAAGATCTATACATGTAGTGCTACTCTCCTGAGCACCAGTTCAACAGCACAATAAGCCCACTGGATGTTTCCAACTGGATGTCCCATCAGCATCAAACCCAACATGTCTGCAACAGAATTCATTCTCTTTCCCTCCAAACCCATCCTTCTCATTATGAAGTCAGATTTGTAGCCACAGAGTCACCTTTCATTCTCCACCTTCTTTCCTCCTTGGTATTCAACCCATAGCTAAGCCTTGGTGAATCTACTTCCACAGTCTCTCAAAACCATCCCTTCTCCATTCCAGAGTCACATCTGGACTCTTGTAAGAATTCCCTAAGACTCTCCTCCCTCCAATCTATCTTCCACACTGTGCCAAAGTGATTTTCTTTTTTTCTCAATAAAATTTTCCTTGTCATTATTATGGACTTGACAATTGTGGAACGTGAACATTTTCCTATACAAAGAACAGAAAGATACATCCTAGTAATAGGTGACTAGGAATGTACATGAGACCAGGAATCTTCATTAGATATAGCTTGGATTTAAAAAAAAATTAAATTTTAGTTGGATCATAGCTTTGCTTAACTGTGTCCCCTTTTGCTCTCCTGTTTTAGTTTTTACTCTCACTAATCTCTACTCTCTCCCAGGTCCCACCCCCTACCAACAGTGTTGTCTTGTAACAAATAAGCAGAGTCATGCAAAAATCCACACACTGGACATAAGTCTCATTCTACAGCTCAAGTCTATCAACTCTCTGCCAAGAAGTGGTAAGCTGATTCAGACTTTTTGGAGTTTAAAACACTATTAGTTCTTAATCTTTCACAGTTCTTTTCCTTTGCAATGTTGTATTTGCTATATAAATTGTTCTCCTGGATCTACTCACTTTAGTCTATGTCAGTTCATACAATTCCTCCCAGGTTTCTCTGAATCCATCCCTTTTGTCAAAGTAATTTTCCTAAAGCAGAAGTTGGGTCATGGTACTCCCCTAATTTAGTAGACTCTAATTGTCTCTAGGATTAATTACAAACTCCACTGTTTGGTATCTCAAGTCCTTTATAATCTGTCCCTTACCTATCATTCCAGCTATAGTATGTAAACCCCTTGATGTACTTTAGAGTTCAGCCAAAATGGCTGCTTTGCTTTTCCTCACATGTAACATTCCATCTCCCACCTCTGATTCTTTACACTGACTTAGGATGCTCTCCCTCTTCACCTCAGTCTATAAGAATCTCTAATTTCTTTCTATAGTCAACTTGCGCACAACCTCTCTTTAGCTGCTGTATATGTGTGTGTGTGAGCGTGCACGCACATACACACATACATACATGTATATGTATATAGTTTTTTGTACTGTTTATATCCCTATGTTGTCTCCTCTGAGAAAACATAAAGCTTTATGAGGGCAGAAACTGTTCGTTTTTGTAATTCTGGAATTACATAATATCTGCTACAAAGAAAGGACTTAATAAATTCTTGTTGATTGTATCTTAGCTAACCTTTGTATTTTCCTCAGTGCTTGTACACACAGTAGGAACATGAATTTTTGTGGGATGAATTAGGCAGCATAGGATGATAAAAAAAAAAAAAGCAAAAGATGCATTCACATGTCCCGAGTTCAAATATTGACTCTGAGTGACATGGAACAAATCATTAAATTCCTATATTTCATTTTCCTCATCTGCAAATGAGGAACTAGATAACCTCTAGAGTCTCTTCCAGCTCATGACCTAAAATCCTATGAATTGCTTCACACCAGCATAAATTTATGGCTTATAAGAGTAATATTCCAAACATATTAGTATTTCTTGAGACCAAAATTATGTACGCTATGACTTTTGCATATCTAGGAAGTTTACATGGAAGACCGGCCCATAGGCTGTTGGACCTTCCAGAGAGACTTATGCTACTCTGAGTTGGGCAAGATCACTAAAAAAAACTTCCTTAAATCTTCAAGTTTCAAAGCTACAAAGGAGCCCATGTGAGTCAGTGACAATGTATAACTATGAGCCAGATCATTCAGATTCTCAGGACTACAATGTGTCCACCTAAAAAAAAATTGGGCCAACTTGCCTGTGTTACTTGCCTGCCTCAAGGATGAGGATAAGTAAGATACTAACCAGAGTGTCTTTTAAAGCCCTTAAGTTAGAGGGACAATATTGTTTCACTTCTCCACAAAGCTCCATAAATATTGGTTCTCTTTTAACATTCTTACTTAGAAATAACTATATAGCACATAAGCTGACATTTTAAGATAGAGTGCAGTTTTCAAAAGTCTCGTAACATGTTAGAGTTAATAGACTTGTCTTCTTATCTCCAGAGCTCACTGGAACACTAACTACCACTTTAAATGATGCTCACCTTTCTCAAGGATGCTGGAATCACAATCACTTGCTTCTTAAGTAAAAGATCAGTTAAGAATTCTCACCTTCAGAATTTCCGGTTCTTTGATATCCAAAGATTCTGTATTCCAGTGTTTTAGGCTTGTATGTAGCCTGTGATATTTATGAGCACTTGATGGTGTAAAAAACCAAATCACACAGACCGCAATCATAAATCCAAGGCCAAATCCCAAGCAGAGTCCACTCACATAATTGGGGAGAGGGAGTATAAGGTACGCATAGACTAACAAAATAAGGAAGTATAATGTCTTCATTGGTAGCTTAGGCTGCTGCACGTACAAATTCATTTCATGTTCATTGTCAAGTATGGTATTAGTTTCCTCAAGCATCCCTGGTTTGAGAGAAATGTCTAGGGGCTTCTCAATTTTACTTTCTTCTTCCGCATCCAGGTCAAAGTCCTCAGTATATAACTCACAAAACTCTTCATCTTCTTTGCTTACTAAGGCAGACAAAGAACATTTTTCTAGTACTGAGGAGGCAGTCTTTGCACTTGCATCCTTGACACTGCTGACTTGAGAGCCCTGCAATTCCACTTCCCTTACTAATTCTTCAGAGGGTTTAGGATATTCACTCTTATTGACATTAGAATCACTTCCATCACAATCACCCTCCCAGTCACATTCCTCTTCTTTGATGCTGTAGTTGTTATTGCTTTCCAAGTGGCCATTCAAACTGGAAAGATTGGAGAGCTCTGAAGCACTTGAAGATAAGGCTTTGGGCCTGTGGCTACTACTTTCCTCCCCAATAATTTTGCTAAGGAGCTGAAAAGGCTCATAGATGACTTCAGAAAGGCGCCGTTTAGTATCTTCAATTTTAGCTTCCATTTCGGGCACTTTAAAAAAGGATCTAGTATCCGAAGGAGAAGTCAGTGGGGAAGAAGGAGCCGTCTTAGAATCTCCCCCTGTGTTTCGTGGCTGAGTAAACTGTTTGAAGAGGTGTAAATTCAGTTTGGAGTCAGGCGGCTTATGGGATAGAGTGTCCAGCTCCTGCTTGGAAGTATCAGTGGACAGAGACTTGACTAGAGTTTTCATCAAGTGCCGATGCCTGGGGGGCTGTGGGGATTCTTTTGGCTCCACCTCTGTTGAGAGGGACTTGACAAGGCTCATGAAGGGTTTTGCACTAGAAAGGGTGGAGGAAGAGGCACTGGATGACAAAACGGGAGACTTGGAAGGAGAGGACAATGGAGAGGAGGAACTAGTTTTCTGCTCTGAAAGAGATGATACACTGGGTGAGCTCACTATTGGACCTGATGGAGAAGATGCTGGGGACACGGAGGGTTCCAATGATTTTACAATATTCTCAGGGACAGGCAAAATGGGAGGAGGGGAAGACACAGGCTGTACAACTGCCATGACAGGTGAGGTAGCAGGGCCAGCAAAGTCATGATGCCCACGTTCAAAAAACAAGTCTTCCTTGGCTTCAAGAGCAGTTACAATACTTTGGTCGTCAAACTCTTCATCAGGAGGTTCTCTAAACTCCTCCTCCTCCTCTTTCTCCTCCTTCCCAGATGCTGAGAAGTGAATGGTGATGGTATCTCGTGAAAGTGACCTTTGGACCTGTACTTTGGGGGTTGATGATGGTTTTGGCATATCATTAGTTTTCTCTGCATGGCTACTATTCAGACTTGTCATTGCGGTCTGTGCTGACTGCCCTCACACAGCTTCAAGCTCTGTGAAGAGAACATTAGGAGAAATAAAAATCAAAAGGCAAATTTCTCATAAAAAGATACTGACATTTACAGATACAAACCACTTCAAAAGCTTGTTTTAAAATAGTAATTATACTTTTACTTTGACAAATATTCACTTCCTCAACTCCATGGACTTAACTATATGATTCATTTAGTGAAAATTAAATCATTAATTATTTTCTTATCAATCAAGTCAAACACCATTATGAATTTCACTGTCTTCATTGCCACTGAGTTTTGGGGATTCCCCCCCCCTTTTCTATGACTTGTTTATGTTAAGCATTCCATTTTTCAAGGTTTCATATACTGCAAATTAGACATCATTACTGCTATTGATACAGAAATCCAACAGGACAAAATGGGGTCGAGAAGAATATTGAAATGACATATTTCTTTTTTTTTTTTAAATTTTATTTGCATGACATATGTGTGGGTAATTCTTCAACAATAACCCTTACATAGCTTTCCGTTACAAATTTTTCCCCCAACTCCCCACCCCTCCCCTAGATGGCAGGATATCCACTACATGTTAATTATGTTAAAATATTGGTAAATCGAATATATGTATACATATTTCCAAACTTGGAAATGACATATTTCCACTAGTGGTTTTCTATCTAAAGAAACTCCAGATTCAGGAAGCCTGTTACCTCAAATGAACTTTTCAAAGTTATATTTATAATCATTTGTCTTTCATTCCTAAATGCATATAAAAATCTTGTCATAAAACAAGAATGAGCAAGAAAAATGAGCAAGATCTCAGGCATACACAGGTTTAATTATTTTTTTAACATGTTAATTAAGCCAAAATGCTTCAGCAAGTAAAAATAACACATGGATCCATGTCCTAAAGAGAACTAAGACAAAGTCAAATGACTGTAAATGAGCTTAAAATTTGACAAGTGAATGAATAGAGAAATTATGGTACCACAGCTATCCTCAACCACCTGATTAGTATCTTAGTTAGCAAAATGTGCTCACCAGTACTGTAGGTGAGACAAAAGGAAGTAGCTTCAGTGTTAAATGGTAAGAAAAAATGCAGCTAGAATCATAGGACTTGGATTTGAATTCTCATTATTTTACTTACTTGTGTGACCTTAGGCAAATGACTTCACCTGTTTGTGGTTATTTCTCCACCTGTAAATGAAAGGGTTGGATTAGAAGGTCCCTAAGGCCCCTTACAATGTCAAATCCTATGATAAATTTAAGAAAAAGTGCCTATCTTCTAAGACTTAAAATGTTGTTATGGGCATAAAACATACACATCCAAAATTATAAACAAACCTAAGTAGCAATACAAGAAATATTCTAAGATATTCTGTAACATTTTATTCAACCCAATCATTGATAAATGAAAAGATTGAATGCCAAATGAATGGTCTAAATAAGAAGTGCCCAAGGAACACAGATATTATCAGAGTGGGTTGAAATGCTCAAAGAAAGCCCTAGCCCTATGAAGATTAGCTAATTACCTATTTTACTTTCTGGGTTTATTTATTTATTGATTTATTTTGCTTTCAATTTTGTCAATTTCCTTTGATTTTAAGGATTTCTATTTTAATGCATGAGTTTTTAAAATTTATCACTTTTCTGTGATAGTTTTTTGCCTTTTATTTGCATGATCTATTCATTAATCTGCTCTCTTTTATTAAAGATATAAGTTTTCCCCTCAGGATTACTTTGGCTGCCTCTTAAAAATTTGGTATGTCTTATTGTCATTGATTGTTTTTATGATTTGTTCTATGATGCAATGATATCTTTCTTTCCAGTGTTTTTTTTTTCTCTCTAAGTTATAACAAGCTGTGCATGGTTTGTATAAAATACTTAAGTAATTTCTATGTATCTAGAAGGGTCACTGGTGTACTTATCTTTTGATAATAAATACATGAAGTCTTCCTTTAAGAAAGACTGGACCAGTCATATCTGAAAAGAGATTGACATCCTTTTTGCTCCTCATATTGTTTTTGTCAGGTCTATACTTTTTTTTTTTTTAATGTGCTTTGTATAAAATAAACATGTAATTAATTTCTACCCACAACAGTCACTGGTATTGTCTTTTGGTAATGGATATTGTGATGCTTTCTGTTAACACTCCAAAATATTTATAAAAAGGACTTTTTTATCCTAGCCAAAAAAAATAAAATAAAATAAAACAAAGTAGAACTTCATGGATTGGGGAATGGCTAGCAAATAGTCACAAGAATATTAGCTTGGTATAAAAATTTGTCTGGTCCTATAGGGAAGCAGAAGGGGAAAGGGGAAAGAGGAAAGGAAAGGGGAAGGCTAATAGAAGGGAGGGCAGAAGTGGCTGAAAAAAAGGAGGACAAATTAAGAGAGGCAGGGGTCAGAAGCAAAAACACTGATAAGGAGGGAAAAGGTGTAAAGAGAGAAAAAAGTATAAAAGGGGGAAAATAGGATGGTGGGAAATACAGTTGGTAATCTTAACTGTGAATTTAAATGGAATAAAGTAGAAGCAGATAGTAGAGTGGATTAAAAGCCAGAATTCTACAATATGTTTACAAGAAATATATATGTGTGGTGAATACATGGAAAGAGCTACATGAATTGATGCCAATTTATGACTGAGGTAAGCAGGGCAAAGAAAACAATATATACAATAGCTTCAATAATATAAATGGACAAAACAAGCACCGATCAACAAATGAAAAGTGACTAACAAAATTACATAGATCAAGTATGGCACAAACCATCCCATCCTGAAGATGAGAGATCCACAGGTTCAATGCATTGCACAGGTTTTTACTTTCAAAGTATCGATCAATTGTGATCATTTCCCCCCATCTTTAAAAATACTGTTTGTTATATGGGATGACTCTCCTGAGAAGGGTGGGTAAGGGATACTGGGGATGATTATGATAATATAAAGAAACAGAAGACTTCAGTAAACACACACATAAAATTTTTAAATATGGCATCATTGATAAACAAACTATAGTACACAAATGTAATGGATTATTGTCTTGTGAGAAATGATGAAGCATGGAAAGACTCATCTGAACTGAACTGATGTAGAAGTTCAGAAGTAGAGTGAAGAAAACAATATACACAGCAAGAATCACCAAAAAAAAAAAAAAAAAGTGAAAGCCACAAAATTACAAAAAACTAGCAGTTCTAAAAAAGACAGAAGAAATTCTCACCCCATTTCTTTCCAAAGATAGGAAGTCCACATTCATAATACCCTGTACATGTTTTCAGATATTTTTAAAAAAATACACTGACCAGTTTCACTGATTTTTTTTCTTTTTTTTAAAAAAATATTTTTAGGTTGAAAAATTCTCCAGAAGGGGAAGAGATTCTAAGGGGAAATGTGGCAATCAATAAAATATATTTTAAAATCAGTATTCTATTTGATGGGATCAGTATTCTATTTGACTGGAGGCTAGTAAAATGCTTTGCTAGTATAGTTCACAACAGTGAAACATTTGTGCCAATAATTATTAGTGTTAATTGCCCCTGTTGCCTTCCCATTTAAGTATTTTATATTATCATTATTACTGTTTAGACCATGATGCATAATGAACATTTCTGCAGAGAAACAAAGGTTTGTATGAAGTTCTACATCAACTCCTGAAAAAGCACAACTACAAAAAGCAAATTCCCACTGGTACTGCATATGTCTGTGTGCCTGGAGAAGTTGAGCCTAACCCCACTGGCTAATTTAGCTAAGATTTCCTAAGAGACTGTAAGAATATCTAGTGTCTTCCTATGGGACTAAGGACCCAAGTGCATATCTATTTGGATGACAAAAACAAGCATACCTATGCCAAAAGAGTATGGGGAGCAATTCACAACATTACTTTAACTTTATCCCACAAAAGCCTAAAATTAAATCAATGTAGATATTAGTATAAGAAATACCTGTGATAAGATGAGGAAGAAGCATAGTTACATATGGTTGAGTTGCCAAAAACAAAAAGTAACTATGCAAAAAAAAAACACCCAAACCCAAACCCCAAACCCCAAACCAAAAACAAAAACAAACCCAACAACCTAGCTAAGAGGTCATCTAAAAACTATAGTTGCTCTTAGGATCAAAAGAAGGATGTAAGCCAATACTGTATGCCCAAAGTATTGGATATATCTGCTCATACCAGGTTACCACAGGACCTCTAAAATGTAACTGTTCCTGTTCTACCCTCAGGGAACTTAGATTCTATTGAGAAAAAGTAAGGTGTATAAAGAAACGTAAATACAAAATACATAAATTCTGAGAAAACAAACTGACAGTTAACTGACAGCATATGCTACTGATTTCAAAATAATACAATGATTTATTTTGCAACTCTAGAATAAAGAGCAATCAACTTTTCATGCAGAAAAGGGCATACTAGTATAGTTTTGCGTCTAAATCTTCTATTTCTTCCTGTGATTTTATTAATTTTTCTTTTAAGTACTTATGTGTTATATCATTCAGTACACATTAAGTACTGATATTATTTCATTTTTTTCTGGATATTTAATTATAGTGCAATTTTCTAGCTCATCATTTTTAACCATGTATATTTTTACTGTTGTCTTACCTGATCATGATTGTCAGACCTGCTTTTTGCAGTTTCCCTAAGGCATAAAAATTCTGCTCAGGCACTTCATTTTAACTTTGTATGAATCTTTATAGTTCGAAGAATCTTTCTTGTAAACAAATTCTCGGATTCTACAATCTAATTTATTCTGCTACCTTTATGTGTTTTGTTTAATGGATGAGTTTGTTCCATTCTTGATTATGACTATTCATTTCCCTTTATCATATCCTCTTATGCTTGCTTTCTCCTCCCAAACTCTTCAGAAAGAAGGTGGGGGGAAAAGAAAGAAAAGGAAACTCAGCCTTCAGCAGTAATAATATGAGATGATCTCCTTCCATTTTATTTAGCCCTTCCTCCATTTTTGATCCCCCAATTTGTGCTTCATTCTCCAAACATGAAGTCTGTTTTGCTTGTGATTATCCTGACTCTGCTATCCTTTTTAAATTCCTTTCTCCCCACATAGCTGAACTTAATGAACTTAATGTATTTAAAATGGCAGGATAATAGGTTTAGAAATAGAAAGAACTTTGTGTCCATTTAGTCCAACTCTTTCATTTTGCAAATGAGGAAATAAAAGCATAGAGAAGTTAAATGGCTTGCCCACCTAGTAAATATTTGGGGTAAGAATTAAACTTAGATTTCCCTGACTCCAAGTCTAGTCAGTCCTCTATCCACTACTCCTAGATACTTTTCTTCTTACACCAAATTATATATATGATAGTTTTCAATCCTTTTTTATCTGGTTAGGATAATGGATTTGTGAGATACTTGCTTCTCCAAACCTTTTTGGCAAACATCAAGTTCCTCTTGTCCTTGTTAATTTCTTTCCCTACAGTATTTCTTTATTTCACTCTTTTTTCTCCCTTCCTTAAAACCAACAAAACAATAAAAAGACTCAAAAGAGTGTCTTTCTTTGATCTTTCTGGGATGCTTGAAAAAAGTGGGGACTCTATTCACCTTCTAGCATGTTACCATTTAAATATGATTTAGCAGCTTCCAATTGATCTAGTTTATTTACTTTTCTAGATTTCTCTTGTCTTCTGTGTTTACATTTCAAAGATTTTACCTAACTCTCCTCTTTTCATCAGGAATATCTGAAATATTCTACTTTAGTAAAGGTCCATTTTCTTCCCTATAGAATTATGTTCAGTTTTGCTATGTGGCATTATTTTGTGTTCTAAGTTTCTATATTTTTGCTTTTTGATGTACTGTATTCCAAGATTTTCTCTTACTTAAAAGAGTTGCAAAATAGTCAGTTGGAGGGAAGATTTATAAAAATTCTATTTATTATAGTTTCCACAAATCTTTTTAAATAAGTAAACAAATATTAATACGATACAAAATACTTTTGTTTCTAGAATTTCTTAGGTCACTTCTTTGTACTACATTCAGTATTCCTTAATGGGTAAAAAATGCTCAATAAAAACAACTGTTTAAAAAGACTTACAAAAACCAACCCTAGTTTTTTAGGTGAATTTATTTTTTCTTTTAAACCAAGGGATTGAGTTCTCATATTAATCTGATACTTCTGCTCCCATTATTGTCAGATAAAATGCTGACACTAAAAAAAAAAATACAAGTAAAATAATAACCCCTCTTTGATTCTATATATTTTTTTAAAGATGAAAACACTTAAATAACCATAAGATTCAGAATTGTTGAGTGACTGTTGTACGACCTTCATTTAACTTTTTTGCCTGACTGCCTATACACTGTTATGGAAAGAGCTGCCACTGCCATAGCCACTGATGACAAAAGTTTGTTCAGAAGAGAAGGCCTGGTCTTGATTAGCTAAACTATTTCATGATTTTGGGTGCTTGCTCCTTGGTATCTTAACTTTTGCATTCTGGCTATAATTTTTCTTTGGCTTGGAAACACTGGATTTTAGGTATGATATTCTTGGCTGTTTTCAATTTGGAAATCAACCAAGGATTAGTTCTGTCCTCTCCTGCGGTCTGGACAGTCAGGTACTAGAGATGACACTATGGGTCAAGTCTCTGGAGTCTTGCAGGGACCTCCAGCATGGGCTTCAGGTTGTTGAACTGGCCTTATCTACTTATGTTCCTTTGAGTGCTCCAAGATATGGACTGCTCCTCTGTCTCTCTAGCTAATGGGCTGACCTCTCCTCTGCTACCCTCTAACAGGTATTAAGTCCCTCCAATTACTAAAGGATGATTTCTGTCTACCTTGACTCTGCCTTGTCCTCACTCTTCATATAGTGAGACCAGGGTATAGATTAATCTTGCTGGTACATCTCAGCTCAGAAAACTCACAGGCTTCTGGCCCCATAAGAATGGATGAGGTACATTCCAAACACCCACAAGGTTTCTGGTCATTTACCATGACTAAAGCTAGTTTTTGCTTCCCATGTGGTACCCAAGATTCTAGCTGTCATTCTGTATAATCCTGGACCTCACTGCAGTTTCTCTCTTTGATGTACATCACTGCCCTTCCAGCTACCCTTTCAGACATAGATGGGGGAGAACTAGGCTCCCTTACAATCTTTCAGACTGCCATCTTAACTCAAAGATTTGAGCTTTCTGTTGCTCAATTGTCACTTTTGTTATACTTCAATATGGTCCTCAACACATGTGGTATAATCTTCACAGGCATTTGTCACTTTTTCAGAAAGTTTGTTTCTGTATCTAAATTTGATTCTCCAACCAACACTTTTCTAGTTCATTTGAATGAACAAAATCTGATCTCAACATTCCCAGAAATTCTGGGTGACTAGGTGAGTACTTTGTAAAATTATATCACAGTCCGTTATTTTCTTTGAAATTTTATTATCTGTTTATTATAATTATTATTAGTTAAAATTCCTGTTTTCCAATTTATTTATTCCCTACAAGTAGCCCTGTGTATTGGAGAAAATCCTGAACTTGGATTCAGAAAGACCAGAGGGATCATATTGTAGTACCTCAGGAATTTAAAAGCTGAATAATCCTGCAGGTATATCATTTAAGCTGTCAGCCTCAGTTTCTTTTTTTATAGCACTTATTTCATAAGGCTCTTCTGAAGTTCAAGTGAGAAAATATATATGATACTTTATAAACTTTCAAATGACATGTAAATATCAATTGTTGCTACTTTTGGAACCAGACCTGAGATTTCATTGGTATAAGGAAAGTGCTATGATTAGTACCTATTCTTCTACCCATAGTTGTAGAAACCTGCAAGAGGCAATGAGAGGTTAAGTGGCTTACCTAAGGTCACACAACCAATATATAGAGGCAGGATTTGAACCTAGATTTCCCTGACTCTAAGACTGACTCTCTGTCTCTAATGCTTTAATAATTTAATAATCACTCCTTAAAGTTCAGAGTTCAGGTCCAGAGACTATTCAAGCTAGCTGGATGGCTTGAAGAGGTTCCACCACCAGGAACCCCAACCAATTGCCTTCTCTCTTCATCCAAGGCTTTTGGATTGCTTTCCTCATGGGATGTGATTGAAGATGGGAGTCAACAACTCCATTACTTCTGATGTAATGGAAAAAACCACCAGGTCTTACCACATTGAATCCAAAGATCCATCTGCCCTGTCTCTATGCCCTAGAATCCTGGTCACACACTTTTTTTTGCTAGCGTAACTATCTTTCATTTCAAGAGCCTTTCCACCTACCCTGTGGCTGCACTTTCTTTAAAGTTTTGTTTCCCACAATTAAAGTACAAGGTTCTCATGAATAGGAACTGCCTCAATTCTACAGAGTAAATACTTAATAAATGTTTTTTTTCATTCAGCCTCGCTGTTCTAAAGTGACACTTTCATTCCAAATTTATTCTCATCAAAAATATCCTTTCTTGTATAAAAAAAAGTTTTATCTGATAAATGGCACATATAGAACATAGCTTTTAAGATTTCTAAGGAAAGGAATGAAGAGACTGAAATTCTGAAAAGCTTGGTTTCGCTTTTTAAAGGTTTTTTTACTTACTACCCTGACTCTGATAAGTTCTCCTGAATAATTCTTTTTAAAATCAAAGAGAGGTATCATCCTGTTTATACATCTCAACAAATTCAAATTTAGAAAAAGACAGTCTATGTTACTTTTTTTCCAAAGACTGATGGACATATGGAAAGAATAACTACAATCTTTTAAGATTTTCTTTAAAAAAAAGATGAAGTAAAATTTTAAAAAATTTCAGCTATATTTTTCAAGTTAAACTTATTAACTGTACTTCCTTTCAATTGAAAGGTGAAGGACTATAAAAGATCAGAAGGTTATCTTTACTGTCTAGTATGTTTAATGCACAATGAAGTTAGGGGGATGGCATAAGTGAGTGTATCCTGTGATGACTGATATAAAAAGTATTAAAATAAAACTTTTAGAAATTCATTTCATAATAAAAACTGCAAAATATCTTGTTTAGATAAATCATTTTTTAAAGAGATACCTATATCAAAACTGAAATCTTAAGTGAAAGGTACATCAAAGTACTAGTTAAGTATTTTAAAGTCACATGTTGATTAAAGACCATTCATCAGTTATATCCCTGATACTTGGTAGGCTAAGGCTAATGGATATTTTAAGCTGCATTAGGGCTAGAACCAAGCAGGTATCCCCATGAAATCTGGCACTAACATGGTAACACCACCCATCCTTAAGACCTAGGAGCCACTAAGTTGTCTAGAGAAGGACTGAAGTGGCCCAGGGCCAGGGCAACAGTTATACATGTTCAATTCATCTGTTCCTTGAAGGCAAGAACTATTTTGTTTGTATAGCCACAGCACATAATATAGTGCCTAGGATGTAGGAGACCTTCAGTGAATTCCTGTTTATAATCTGTTTGGCTTTCATCTGTGAATTTTTCCCCCAAAGTCATTTCTCAATGATCTGTGCTTACACAAGAATGAAAGAACAATTAAAAATGAGACTTTTGGAATACACTATTTTTTTTTTTGCAGATTACTTAAGCTAATGTGAAGATCAATTTATATTCCTTTAGCATATACCAAATGCCTAACAAGGGAAACCATTCAACAACAACTCAAACTTAACAGGATTTTTAAAAACTTCTACAGTATATCCATATGCCCAAGAGCTGACTACATAATATATACTGTACTTAATATCCATAGGGCTGATGGTTCATTAATTTTAGATGAATTTCACAGTAAGTTTTCAGTAATTACCAGCAGACTGCATTGCTAGCTCATGAGATCCCTGTACCAATTAAAAGATCCAGTTACTTAAGCAAAACCTCTAGGATCACATGTCTCCTATAGTGCCATGCATAAGCAGCCAACCTGCCTAAAAGGTTTTACATTGAAGCCCACAGAGTTTTGCACTTTAGCTACTCTCTGAGCTTCACCATGCTTACTGTCCTATAGCAATAAAGCCAAGCATCCCCTAAGGTTAATACCTTTATAAAAATCATACAAAATCTGAGAAGCAAAAGCCCCAGATGACAAGGCTTGTATTTTTAATAAATAATTTAAGAGCTCTAAATAACAAAACCAATTAAGTTATATAAGTATTTGTTCATTAAAGGTAATTTTCTAAAGTTGCAAAGAGTCGTCAGTGTTCCCAGCAGTGTTTTTTTTTTTATTAAAAGCTTTTTATTTACAGAACATATGATTTTTCTTCATTGACCTTTGCAAAACTTTTTTTTTTTGCTCCAAGCTTTTCTCCTCCTTCCCCCCACCTCACAACCCTAGATGACAGGCAATCTAATACATACTAAATATGTTAAATTATATGACAAATTCAATATATATATACATATCTATACAGTTATGTTACTGCACAAGAAACATCAGATCTAGAAAGAGAAATAAAAAACAACCTAAGAAGGAAAACAAAATGCATGGAAATATTCACAGAAAGCGTTAAAATGCTCTGTTGTGGTCCACACTCAGTTCCCTCAGGCCTCTCTCTGGATGTATATGACTATCTTCATCGCTGAACAATAGGAACTGGTTTGAATCACATCACTGATGAAGAGAACCATGTCCATCAGAACTGATCATTGTAGTCTTGTTGCTGTGTATAATATTCTCCTGGTTCTGCTGATTTCACTCAGCATCAGTTCATGTAGGTCTCTCCAGGCCTCTCTGAAATCATCCTGCTGGTCATTTCTTATAGAGCAATAATATTCCATAACATTCATATACCATAATTTATTCAGCCACTCTCCAATTGATGGGCATCCTTTCAGTTTCCAGTTTCTTGCCACTACAAAAAGGGCTCCCAGCAGTGTTTCTATTGGGCATATATCCCAGAGAAATCTTAAAGGAAGGAAAGGGACCCACATGTGCAAAAACGTTTGCGGCAGCCCTTTTTGTAATGGCAAGAAACCGGAAATTGAAAGGATGCCTATCAATTGGAGAATGGCTGAACAAACTATGGTATATGAATGTCATGGAATACTATTGTTCTGTAAGAAACAACCAGCAGGGTGATTTCGGAGAGGCCTGTTGAGACTTGCATGAACTAATGATAAGTGAAATGAGCAGAACCAGATTATTGTACACGGCAACAAGACTATATGATGATCAATTCTGATGGACATGATTCTCTTCAACAACGAGATGTTTCAAAGCAGTTCCAGTTGTTCAGTGATGAAGAAAGCCATATACACCCAGGGAGAAGTCTGTGGGATCTGAGGTGGACCACAACATAGTGTTTTCACGCTCTCTAGTGATGTTTGCTTGCATTATGTTTCCCTTCTCAGATTTTTTTTTTCTTGTAAATCCAATTTTTCTTGTACAGCAAGATAACTGTAAAAATATGTATACACATATTCAATTTGTCAAATATTTCAACATAATTAACATGTAATAGACTTCCTGCCATCTAGGGGAGAGGGTGGGGGGAAAGGAGGGAAAAAATTGTAACAGAAAGCTTTGCAAGGGTTAATGTTGAAAAATTATCCATGCATATGTTTTGCAAATAAAAAAATTTAATAAAAAAAATTTTAAAAATTTAAAAAGAGTTGTCAGTGTTATTCTTTCCCTACATCTACTTTAAGGGGAAAGGAGAGGAGATAGTAATTAATAGTAATACTTTTAATAGTACCCAAAGGTTGGGGCAAAAAAATAGATGACCATCAACAGAGAGATGGCTAAACAAACTGTAGTACATAAATATAATGGAATGCTACTGTGCTGTAAAAAAAACAATGAAAAGTGATGAATACAAGAGAAGCATAAGAAATCGTTTATAAACTAATGCAAAGTAAAGAAAGCAGAGCCAGGAAAAAAAATACATAATGACTATGCAAATGTAAATGGAAAAAACAACAACACAAAAATCTAAAATTGAATGTTGTAAAATTTTAAATGATTAAGCTTGGTCCTAGAGAAGAGAAATAAGAACTTTCTTTGCAGAGGCTGGGGTCTAGAGACATGGATCAGTATATATAATGTTGGAATTGTGTTTTGCTTAGCTCTCCTGAATTATTTTTCTTTTCTCTTTTGTTATTCTTTGTTATAAGAGATGGCTCTATGGGAGAGAAAGAAAAGTAGGAGTAAAGACAAAAGATATCAATAATTTGAGAAAAACAAAAATGCATTATTATTATATAATTATTGTGTGCCCCATTCCAAACTTTATGTATCTTGACATTTTTTTTGGCTACAATTAGAAAGTTTTGTACCTGGGAAAATTCATTTGATCAAGGATTAAGGGGTGGGGGTACACAGCAACATCAAGGACAGTCTAAACATTGGTATGATCAGACTGAGAGAAGAAGGGGAGATTCATGCTCCAGAATGGACAGCTCTTGGCCCTCAAAGAATTGTAGAAGGAAGAAAGGTCCCAAGAGAAGGGTGTTACAGCAATAGGATCTTAAAAGTAGTGTCCTTTAGAAATCACTGCACTATGTGATGGCTTGAAGAAGATGAGAGTGTGTGAGGAAAGGACATGTCCTACATGCCCTACCCTTACCCTTGTTACTGTGCTGTAAGAAACAATGAAAAGTGATGAATACAAGAAAAGCATAGGAAATCTTTTATAAACTCATGCAAATCTCTTCAACAAAGAAATGTTTCAAACCAGTTTCAATGTTCAGTGAAGAAAGTCATATACATCAAGAGAGAAGGATATGAAATGTGAACCACAACATAACATTTTCATGCTCTCTATTGATGTTTGCTTGCATTATGTTTCCTTTCTTAGATTTTTTTTCTTCTAGATCCGACTTTTCTTGCACAGCAAGGTAACTGTAAAAATATCTATACACATATTCGATTTGTCAAATATTTTAACATAATTAACATGTTCCTGCCATCTAGGGGAGGGAGTGAGGACTAGGAGGGAAAATTTGTAATGGAAAGCTTTGTAAGGGTCAATGTTGAAAAATTACCCGTATATATGTTTTGCAAATAAAAGGCTTTAATTAAAAAAAAATGATTAAAAGGAGAACTAATAATATTCAAAAAAAAAAAAAAAAAAGGCTGTTGGTTGCAGAAAAAGTGTCTTAGTTTGCCTTGAGGTCAGCTCTCTAATCACTACACCATGTTGCCATGATCCTATGAACTGTTAAAGATAATAATTATTTTGGATGGAATATTTTTCTAAAATGGCATGCTGTGCAGGATGGATTGACAAGCTGTTTCCAAGATTTATTAAAATGAAATAAAATAGGGGCAGCTAGGTGCTGCAGTGGTTAGAGCACCAGCCCTGAAGTCAGGAGGACCTGAGTTCAAATCTGGTCTCAGACACTTCCTAGCTGTGTGACCCTGGGCAAGTCACTTAACCCCAATTGCCAAAGCAAAAAAAAAAAAAAAGAAATAAAATAAAAAAATAAACTCATGCAAAGAAATGTGCATCCCCAGATGTTAACACTCTGGAGCAAAGTTCTGTCTGCCCTGAGCTAATTATAGTTCAGTTAAGGGGTTTTTTTATATAAAAGATGTTTCCTTGCTAAATCAAGTGAATGAAGAATGTTTCCTGCCCTAACTACGACATATAATTTGATAGGGAATCCATCTCAACACTTGTACACTGGACAGGTACCATAGAGAGTAAGCTGAACCCAGAACTAAACAGAAAGAGGAAAATGTATTTGAGAAATCATTAAGTGTTTACCATGATTTCTGCTACTATAAAAACCCACCTTTTAAACACCAGTATCGTCAAATCACTCTATGATGTTAAACTGATGCTAATCATGGCACATTACAATCTTTATATAACAAATCCTCAGAATTTTAATTTACAAA
Source organism: Myrmecobius fasciatus (assembly GCA_023553655.1). Lineage (NCBI taxonomy): Eukaryota > Metazoa > Chordata > Mammalia > Dasyuromorphia > Myrmecobiidae > Myrmecobius > Myrmecobius fasciatus. The sequence goes on from JAJPUD010008292.1 coordinate 66,259, forward strand.
CCATTTTCCTCATCACTCCTGAGTGGTGAGAAGAACAATTAAAAAATTATTATTTTCATTTTACGGATAAGAAACTGACATCCTCAAATCTGAAGCGATTTGCCCAGGATCATACAACTAATAAATACTAGAGCCATTTCTTGACTCTAAGTCTTTTGCTCTTTCTACTTTTTGCTGAGGCCAGTTATTCAAAGGGCAAAGGAAAGGGGGGCAGTAAGTAAGTAATTCAAAGTGATTATCAACAAAGATCTACCCACGAAAATGGGAAGTAAGTCATTCTCAAGTATGTGTAGAGCCAGGAAACAAGGTGAGCCAACTATGTAGCAATGGGTGATAGGCAATAATATATGGAAGACAGGGGTTGTGGCACTGATGTCCACAAAACACCAGAACCAGAGGAAGGCCTCCACAACAAAGGACTAGATTCCTTATGGAGAATTTACAGAAAAATGTGAACAGGGAGAAATTAAAGGAAAAATGAGTTGAACAAAAGAGCTAGAAAACAATAGTTTCAAAGTTGATATCTAGGAAGACATTATGTGGTACAAAGAGGGAAAAACTAGATTACAGAAAAGGGGGATTTTCACAAAGAAATACAAAACAGATCTGGACAATATGATACCTGGTACCATAAAGGGCCTTTTTCTAAGAGACAGAAGAGAGAGAGAATGTTCACCCATGTGTTAACCTGGAGCTAAAACAAAGTAGAGCTAAGAAGGGAGAAATACACTCAGATACACTGAGCTGAACAAAGATACCAAAGTATGTTGTATACACAATACTAGATAACCTAGACATAGTTCATACTGGCAAATCTTCACACTAAAATAAAACAATTTTTTTTATATATTCTACAGAACAGTTTTGTGATTGTATGGCCAAGTGATGGTGACAAAATAAGAGGAATCACAATACAAAGAATCATAAAAGTTTAGACTGTTACACTATAAATATGAGATTTTTGTTTAATGACCAATAAGTGGACATACCAGAGGAGAACTGAACAAATTCAGAAGATAAAAGGAAGTTGATGTGTGACCAGATAAAAAAGATGCAGCAAGAACAGGGAATGACCAATGAGCAGCCTATATATGCCAGTGGTAATCATGCCATTTCAAGAGAATGCAAGGAAATCCCAGTATACTGGGTAGACCCCTTTGGTAAACTTACGGAAAGACATGAATAAGAGTTGCACAGGATGGGCAGGCAGGAATGGGCTGAAATCTGCATTGTTGGAGGAAATACCCACATCGATGAGATCACTGATCCAATGGAATACTGAAGTATTATGAAGATAAGTCTTTTTTCATAATTCCTGATCCTGAGAGAAAGAATAGCCTAATTTATTATTTTATATTTGGAAGCCTATATTATTTAATGCCATGCAAGTATTATTAAACTATATAAGGCTCTTTGTAAAAATCTATTAAGTATAAAATGTATTAAATTGTACAGTCTTTTTCAAAAACATTATCTAAAAGAAATTTCTGAGATGGAGGAAATGTAACTTTAAAAACCTACAACAGGAGCAGCTAGGTGGCATAGTGGATAGAGCACCAGCCCTGAAGTCAGGAGGACCTGAGTTCAAATCTGGTCTCAGACACTTAACATTCCCTAGCTGTGTGACCCTGGGCAAGTCACTTAACCCCAATTGCCTCAGCAAAAAAAAAAAAAAAACACAACCCTACAACAAAGATGACTGGTTCAGATCTGCCTTTCTGTACCAAAGGATCTAGGGTATTATGCAGACTTAAACCACAGCCATCCTTTCTTCGATATAGGAAGAAAAAACTAAGGGATTTGAAATCATTTGGATAATTTATTGAACAAAAATTCATTTTAGACATAATATTTTAGAAGCCTATTACTGTGCTTCAAGGAATCTTGTATATAATAATCACAAGAGTTAGACCTGAAGTATGTGTATATACTTACACACATATACAGTCCAGTTCCACTTTTTATCACCTGTAATATAGAATAAACCAAGTATGATAGTTCATATATCTGTAATCCCAGCTACTGGAGAGACTGGGACTGTCATCTCTTAAATTCAGAAGTTCTTAATTATAATAAGATAAGCTATTTGGACTAAGCTAAGCATCAATACAAGGAACTCTCCAAGAGCAGAAGCCCACAAGATGCTTATAAGGAGAGAAGACTTGAAATGAGGAAGGTCCAAGTTTTCATGCTGATTAGAGTACAGGCAAAGGGATACAGGACAATTAAAACAAAACAAACAACTGTCCCTCCCTCCTCTCCTCTTCCCCCCACAAACTTTGGTATTTCGATAGGCAGGTATGATTTGCTTTTTCTATGTACTGAAAGGGCAACTGAGTGGTGCAGTGGATAAACTGCTGGGCCTGAAGTCAGAACAATTTATTTTTTTGAGTTCAAATCTATCTTGAGACACTTATTATCTGTGTAAACTTGACAAGTCACCACTAGTATCTTTGCCAAGAAAACCCCAGATGGGGTCACAAAAAGTCAGATATGACCAAACAACAAAATGTATTAGGTGATTCCCAATATAGAACTAAGACAATTAGAAAAAAAAAATCCTCAAACATTTTAATAACTTCTGCTGGAGGGGGATGAGGGGGGGAAGACATCTTAATCCTCCTTGAAAGGTTCAGTTTCATCAGGTCCCAACAAATCCATGAAACTTTCCTTCCTTCATCTCCCCAGCAGGAAGTAATCTCTTATTTCACTTTTTCACCTTTTCTGTGAATTCATCATGCCCTGTTTTCTTTTCTTTCTTTCTTTTCTTTTTTGCTGAGGCAATTGGGGTTAAGTGATTTGCCCAGGGTCACACAACTAGGAAGTGTTAAGTGTCTGAGACCAAATTTGAACTCAGGTTTCCCTGACTTCAGGGCTGGTGTTCTATCCACTGCACCACCTAGCTGCCCCTCCCAGTTTTGTATTATAATTATTTGAACTGAGAAGCTGTGAGGAACAGTAACAGAATACTAGACTTGGAGATCAAATTCCACCTAAGAAACTTCCTGGCAGCATGACACCATATGAGCAAGTTAGCTTTACCTTTCTTACTATTTTATCACATGTGCAATGGAGATACTACTACCTATTTCACAAGTTAGCTGGCAATTAAGTTGGCTATTGCACTATTAATATGAGATTTTTGTCTAATGACCAATAAATGGACATACTACAGGAGAACTGAACCCTACTGATCATTATTACTATTAAACAAATTCAGAAGATAAAAGGAAGTTGATGTGTAACCAGAAAAAAAGACAAGGCAAGAACAAGGAATGACCAATGTGCAGCCTACATATGTCTGTGGTAACCATGCCATGTCAAGCCTTTTTCAAAAACATTATTTAAAAGAGATTTCTGAGGTGGAGGAAAACGTAATTTGAAAGATTCACAATAAAGATGATTAGTAGTTCAGATCTGCCCCTCCGTTCCAAAGGATCTAGGGTATTATATATACACAAGAATGTATATATACAGTCAGATCAACAAGTAATTAAGTCCTATGTGCCAGGCATTATGGTAGAAATAGGAAAAGACAAAAAGCTTTTTTCAGATAATATTATTATTTGTCTTAGCCTCACTCACTAGATTAGGGTTTCTTAATCTTTTTTGTGTTGAGGACCCCTTGACAGCCTGAGAAACCTAACCTTCTCAAAATAATGGTATTAAATGCATAAAATAAAATGCATAGGATTGTGAAGTATTAAAAAAAACATTTTTACATATGAATATAAAGTACAAAATTATATTGAAATAATTATCAAGATATTTTTAATAAACAAGTACAGGGAACCTAAGTTAACAATCCTTGTCCTGGGTCTGGAGGCTCTTGAGAAGTGATTGTATCCTCTGTGCATAACCAACAATAAATGTATGCTCTACTTATTTTTCCCCTTTTCTGATAAGTGCAACCTTTTTTAGGCCTTGAAATATACTTCTGATTGTGCTTCTCATAGTGACCTTTTGGCAAATCATGTGATCTCCTGAGGTCTATGACCTTTGACCTAGTCTAGTTGAGATTTTTTCATTAATTTCCTGAGCAGTAGGGCTGGCGATCAGAAAGTAGTGATTATGATTTTTTCTTGCTAAGCTTGTTATTCTTTTCTAAGAACTTTAAACTCTGGCAACAAAACCAACACATTCCAAACTGCTAGATTCATGATGCAGGAAAACAAGTTATTTGAATAAAAGCCTTGAACAATCTTTTTTTTTTTTTTTTGCTGAGGCAATTGGGGTTAAGTGACTTGCCCAGGGTCACACAGCTAGGAAGTGTCTGAGACCAGATTTGAACTCAGGTCCTTCTGACCTGAACAATCATTTTTAAATAGGTAAAGGTTTAAGCTTTAACAAACACTCTCTGGCAAATTCTCCATATCACAGAATGGCTTGTTTTGAGAATTATCCAGAAATTCCCAGATGTTGTTCCAAAAATTCTTAAGAAATGAGAACATTTAACCTAAGATATCCCACCTAACATGAAAAATTTAGTTCTGACCTATAGAACTCAACTTTTTAGGCATTACAAGTTTCCCTGTTATTTTTAAAACAACTAATATGTATAAACTACAACTTCTGCTTAAGCTCCTTCTACCAGAAACATACATATAAAAACAACATCACTTGAAGTTGTTTATCTTATTGGTTCAGTGCAGGGTACTGGCAAGAATGTTGGATTTAAAGTTGGGAAGACTTGACTTCAAATGCCCACTCAGAGCTGTGTAATTCTGGAGAAGTCAGTTAAACCTCAGTTTTCTTATGGCTAAGATGAGGATGATAATAGATAGCATCTATGTCACAGTGTTGTGATGATTCATCAATCAAAAATAATCAATAGTTTATTAATGTGGCAAGCATTGAGCTAGGCATCCAGATTGCAAAGTCAAAAATGAAACAGTTCCTAACCTTAAAGAGTTAAATTCTAAATCAAGGAAACCACATGTATAAGTAGATCAAAATACATATAAAGTAAAACATATCAATGTAAAAATAAGTAAATATAAAATATATACAGAATAGTTTAAGTTCTAAATCAGGGAAATTATAATTATAAGTAGATACAAAACATATACAAAGTAAAAACAAGATTATGAGGTGGGTGTGGAGGGAGAAAAGAGAAGATAGCAATCCCTAGCATCCAAGTCAGGAAAGATTTCAAGTAGATGATATTTGAGCAGAACTTTCAAGGAGTCTAGAATTTATAAGGAAAGAGTGGGACAAAATGAAGAGCAGTGTGAATTCTAGGCAGAAGTACAGCCTAGAAGGTCACGGGGGACAGAAGGTAAAAGGCCATGTGGGATTTCAATGTCAAGCAGAGGACTTTGTATTACTCTAGAAGGACCTTACTGAAGAAGGGAGAGATGATCAAACCGTGTTTTAGACAAATGTATAGAGGATAGAGAGAATGGAAAAGGAAGCAGGGAGACCAATTAGAAGACTACTGAAAGAGTGTGAGAAGTAATGAAGGCCTAGCCATGTGAAAAGATGGTACACAAGAGATGATAGAGGTGAAAATGGTAGGATTTAATAGTTGATTTTATATAGTGGAGAGTGTTCAAGGGAATGAAGAGTTCAGGTATGAGTGATGCAAACCTGGGTGACCTTGACAGAAATAGGAATGGTAGGAAAAGGCATGGAGAAGACACTAATAAATTCTGTTTTGGAAATGTCCTCTGAGCTGCCCATAGCACAATTGGAAATAACCAATAGAGAGCTGGTGATAAGAAATTGGAGCTTGAAAAGGGAATTAGGGCTAGACAGATATAGAAATGGGAGTCATCTACATGGAGATAATAATTGAACCATGATGTCAATGAGAGCAAGAGTATAGAAAGAAAAGGGAATCTAGAACTACATTTCATTACCTTTCTTTTTGTAAGACTTTGGTGTATTAAGGATCAAAAACCATGAAATAAAGCTTGCTTCTGCAGTCCAATAGGCAACATAACTTATTTTTTAATCCTATTGAAGGCTCAAAACTATATATATAAAAAGCACAGAAACATAAAATTAGTTTAGTTTTCAATTCAACAACAGTGTTTAAACTCATTACACATGAGGCACAGGAATCTAAAGACAAATAAAATAGTCTCTGCCCCAGTAGGGTGGAGATGAACATAACATGTACAAAGACTAACAACTGGGAATGAGGAAAATCAAGAAAGGTTTGTCTAGGGGAGGTCCTTGAGGTGAGCTCTGGAACAACCTAGGACTTCTAATAGAAATAGGCAAAAACTGGGAACTAACTGAGAAAAATGAAGAAAAGTGATTTTCCTCTCAGATATCATTTATAACCTGCCTCTTCTATAATATTGACCTCCATTCTCAAACTGGTTTGGGCAAGAATGTCACAAAGGTCAGGTCAGATCCCTCTAGTTTTCATTTTTTACTTTGATACAACACACGTCATATGGGTCCAGTGGGAAATCAAGTATGAAATGACACAATATTTAAATAGATTTCTCAACTTTTTGTACTATCTTCAAAGAGACCTGGGCTCTCAGCCACGTAGTACTTCCCTACATCAATGCAGACCATATCCCATCTATACCTTCTCATCCTGGGTGAGATTCTTAGCTACTTTCTCCTGTAAATACTCCATAGGAAAACACTTGGGAAAACTTGGGCTCTTTCTCTATTCTCTAACACTGTGCTCATCAATGGACTAGGACTATTCAGTCCTTACTCATCCTCTCATACATCTCTCTGGTTATATCTCATTCTGCCACTTCTGCATAATTTTTCACTGGTAAATAAGCTATGGGTGTCTCCAACTCAAAAGGAGCCTTTCAGTGCCTTCTCATATATCGAGAACCTACTATTTGCAAAGCAGATTGTTAGGTGCCCAAGAAATTCAAAGAATATAAGACATTGGCCTTTGCCTTCAAGGGTCTTATATATAACCTTAGCAGAAGAAATTGAACATGTGCACATAAGGATCAGACAATATATAAGCTAGGAACTACTAAGTATTTACTGAATAGTGTAATTGGTATGATGATGACCCAGAAACAAGGATCATCTAAATGCTCTAAGAAGAACCTAGGCAAGTTAGACCTTGGGAGAAGTACATCTCTCCCTAGCCACTGGTTTCTTTCTACTGCCTACAGACTTGTCTAGATCTCACCTATCTTGAGAAAAAACCAAAATCAAAACCAAACACCTAAGATGCTACTATCCCTTCAAGTTATAGTTATATCTCTCCTCCCTTGCTATCTATTTTGCTTCCTCTTTTCTCATTTTCCTCAACCCTTTGAAATTTGGTCTCTAACATCATCACTCAACTATAATTGTTTGCTCTAAAGTTACCAATGATTTCTCAATTATAAAATAATGGATTTTTTCTCAATCTTTATTATTCCTGACCTCTCTGTAGCCTCTGATACTGTTAACTGCCCTCTACTGTGAACTATCCTCTCCCTTCCTGGATGCTCTCTCCTATATGTTTTCATAATATTCTTGTTTCCTAGTTCTCTTCCTACCTTCTTAATCATTTGTTTTTGGTCATCTTTGTTACTTCATCTTCCTAATCATACTCTAAATTCGTAAGAATTTCTCTTCAGTTCTTTAATTCTCTCAATATACTAACTTGGTTGTGTCATCAACTGCTATTGGTTCAATTATCACCTCTATGTAGTTAACTCCCAAATTAATAAGGATTGTCTTTTATCTCTTTTTGTATTCCCAGCGCTTAATATAGTGCCTGGCACATAAGGGCTTAGCGAATGCTTGAATTATTGTCTCTCAGCACATCTAGAATAGGATTTTCAAACTGGATGTCCCATGAGCATAATAACAAACTCAATAGGTCCAAAAGAGAATTATCTTTTATTAAAAAATAACCTCCCCTCAGAACTTCCCTATTTCTGCCAAGGGTGTCATCTATCCTTTCAGCCACCTAGGTTCACAGTTTGGGATCATCCTAAATTCCTTATTTTCCTTCACCACACATACTCAGTAAGTTGTTAAATCATATCATTTCTACAATTTCTCTTGAATCTGTCCCTTTTATTTATACAAAACATCATCCTAGTTTAGTACCTTTTGACCTCTTACCTATACTAAATTGAAAAAGACCCTTAAATGAACTCTCTGCCTCAAGTCCCTTCCCTCTGCAACCCACTGTCCAATCCAATGGCCAAAATGATTTTTTTCTAAACAAAAAATATGACCATGTCATCTTTCTTTTCAAACTCCAGTGGTTTCTCATTGCCCTTTAATTTTCTGTTTAACTTTTAAAGCCCTATACAGCTTGGTCCCAATCTACCTTCTACATACTTAAAAACAAAAAACAAAAAATAAAAAAAAACTAACCTCTTTCCCATGCTCTGTGGTCAACAAATCAATCAAGAACCTACTATATATGTATCAGTAATATATAGAAATGTTGAGAATTTGTTCAATTTTATTTTATATCCTGCCCAACTTTGCTAAAGCTGTTAATTGTTTTTTTGTTTGTTTTTATTAAAGCTTTTTATTTGTAAAACATATGCATGGGTAATTTTTCATCACTGACCCTTGCAAAGCTTTCTGTTACAAATTTTTCCCTCCTTCCCCCTCCCCCCTCCCCTAGATGGCAGGAAGTCTACTACATGTTAATTATGTTAAAGTACTTGTCAAATCGAATATGTGTATACATATTTTTATAATTATCTTGCTGTGCAAGAGAAATTGAATCTATAAGAAAAAAAAATCTGAGAAGGAAAACATAATGTAAGCAAACAACAACAAAAAAAGTGAAAATGCTATGTTGTGGTCCACCCTCAGATCCCATAGGCCTTTCCCTGGGTGTATATGGCTTTCTTCATTACTAAACAACTGGAACTGGTTTGAATCATCTTATTGTTGAAGAGTCACGTCCATAAGAACTGATCATCATATAATCTTGTTGCTGTGTATACTGATCTCCTGGTTCTGCTCATTTCATTTAGCATCAGTTCATGCAAGTCTCTCCAGACCTCTCTGAAATCATCCAGCTGGTTGTTTATTACAGAACAATAATATTCCATAACATTCATATAACATAGTTTATTCAACCATCTTCCAATTGATGGGCATACATTCAGTTTCCAGTTCCTAGTCACTACAAAGAGGGCTGCCACAAACATTTTTGCACATGTGGGGCCTTTTCCTTCCTTTAAGATCTCTTTGGGATATAGGCCCAGTAGAAACACTGATGGGTCAAAGGGGATGCAGAGTTTGATAACTTATTGAGCACAGTTCCAGATTGCTCTCCAGAATGGTTGGATCTGTTCACAGTTCCACCAACAATGTATCAGTGTCCCAGTTTTCCCACATCCCCTCCAACATTTGTCATTATCTTTTCCTGTCATTTTAGCCAATCTCAGAGTTGTGTAGTGGTATCTCAGAGTTGTCTTAATTTGCATTTCTCCGATCAAAAGTGATTTGGAGCACTTTTTCATATGACTAGAAATAGTTTTAATTTCATCATGTAAAAAATGTTCATATCCTTTGACCATTTATAGATTGGAGAGTGGCTTGAATTCTTATAAATATGAGACAATTCTCCATGTATTTTAGAAATGAGGTTTTTGTCAGAACCCTTAAATGTAAAGATGATTTCCCTCCTATTTATTGCTTCCCTCCTAATCTTGTTTGTATTAGTTTTGTTTGTACAAAAACGTTTTAACTTAATATAATCAAAATTATCTATCTGGTGTTCAATTAAGAGTTCCAGTTGTTCTTTGGACACAAATTCCTTCCTTCTCCACAGGTCTGAGAGGTAAACTATCCTATGTTCCTCTAATTTGCTTATAATATCACTCTTTATGTCTAAATCATGAATCCATTTAGATCTTATCTTGGTATGTGGTGTTAGGTGTGGGTCAAGCCCTAATATCTTCCACACTAGTTTCCAATTTTCTCAGCAGTTTTTGCCAAATAGTGAGTACTTATCCCAAAAGCTGGAGTCTTTGGGTTTATCAAACACTAGATTCCTATAGTTATTGCCTAGATTGTCCTGTGATCCTATCCTATTCCACTGATCAACTACTCTATTTCTTAGCCAGCACCAAATAGTTTTGATGACCGCTGCTTTATAATATAGTTTTAGATCTGGTACAGCAAGGCCACCTTCATCAGCATTTTTTTTTTCATTAATTCCCTTGAAATTCTTGACCTTTTGCTCTTCAAGATGAACTCTGCTACTATTTTTCCTAGATCTGTAAAATAATTTCTTGGGAGTTTGATTGGTATGGCACTAAATAAGTAAATTAGTTTGGGTAGTATTGTCATTTTTGTTATATTCGCTTCGGCCTAACCATGAGCATTTGATATTTTTCCAACTGATTAGGTCTGACTTTATTTGTGTGGAGAGTGTTTTGTAGTTTAGTTCATATAGTTCCTGACTTTTCCATGGCAGATAGATTCTCAAATATTTTATACTATAGACAGTTATTTTGAATGGAATTTCTTTTTTGTATCTCTTGCTGCTGAACTTTGTTGGTAATATGTAAAAATGTGGATTTATTTTGTATCCTTCAACTTTGCTAAAGTTGTGAATTATTTCTAGTAGTTTTTTAGTTGAGTCTCTAGGGTTCTCTAAGTAAACCATCATATCTGCAAAGAGTGATAATTTGGTTTCCTCATTACCTCCTCTAATTCCCTTAATCTTTTTCTTCTCTTACTGTCAAAGCTAACATTTCTAATACAATTTTAAATAGTAATGGTGACAGTGGGCAGCCTTGTTTCACTTTTGATCTTACTAGGAATGGTTCTAGTTTGTCCCCATTACATATAATGCTTGCTGATAGTTTTAAATAGATGCTACTGATCATTTTAAGGAAAAGCCCATTTATTCCTATACTTTCTAGTGTTTTTAATAGGAAGGGGTGTTGGATTTTATCAAATGTAAAGCTGTTAATTGTTTCAAGTAGGCTTCTGGATAATTTTCTAGGATTCTCTAAATATGTCATCATAATGCAAAGAGTGATAGTTTTATTTCTTAATTGCCTAATCTAATTTCTTTAATTTCCTTTTCTCTTCTTATTGCTAAAGCCAACATTTCTAGTACAATGCTGAATAATGGTAGTGATAATGGACATCCTTTTTTCACCCCTGATCTTACTGGGAATTCATCCAGCTTCTCATTATTACAAATAACACTTGCTGGTTTTAGATAGATACCGCTTATTATTTTAAGGAAAGTTTCCTTTATGTCTATGCTCTCTAGTGTTTTAAATAGGAATGAGTACAGTATTTTGTCAAAAGCTTTTTTTTTTTCCATCTATTGGAATTATCATATGATTTCTGTTGGTTTTGTATTGATATGGTCGATTATAGTAATAGTTTTCCTGATATTGAACCAGCCTTGCATTCCTGGTATAAATTCCACTTGGTTGTAGTGTATTATCCTGCTGATAAGTTACTGTAATCTCTTCAACAATATTTTATTAAAATTTTTTGCATCAATATTCATGAAGGAAACTGGTCTGTAATTTTGTTTCTCTGTTTTGGCTCTTCCTAGTTTAGGTATCAATACCACATGTTATATCACAGAAAGAATTTGGCAGGACTCCTTTACTTATTTTTCCAAATAGTTTACATAGTACTATGTATGTATCAAGTACTATGCCAAGCCTTAGAGATACAAAGATAAAAGCAAAACAGTTCTTGCCCCCAAGTAGCTTATATTCTAACAAAGGAGACAACATACTTATATAAATATATACAAAATACAACGTAATCTTATGAGGAAAAGTGATAGCTAGTAAAGATAGGGGAAGGCCTCCCAAAAAAGCTGGCATTTGAGCTGAGTTTTGAAGGAAACCAAGAATTCTAAGGGGCTGAGAAGAAAAGGAAGAGTATTTGGCCATAGGCAGCCAGTGCAAAGCTAGAGAGTTGTGCATGAAGACTAGAGATAGGCTAGTATCACAGGCCTGTTGAGTATATAGAGGGGAGTCATATATGAGAATTCTAGGAAGGAAAAGGCGAGGTCATAGAGAGCTTTAAATATAAAACAGAGTTTATATTTGGCCCTATATGTAATGAGGAATCTCTGAAGGTTATTAAGTGGGTTGTTATTGGGGGTGGGAAGGTGAGTGGGTTGGAGGTCCATGAGAAAAGGTATTTGACAGCTTTCAGGAGGTTAGATGGGAGGGAGGAAGGGAGAAAGGGAGAAGAGTGAGAAGGCTGTTAGAATAGTCTAGACCTAATGTGAAAAGAGGCTGAAGTAGGGTGGCGGCTGTTAGGAATGGCCAGAACAAGACAAATATAAAACATGCTATGGAAACAGAAACAAAATGTGACTAGAAGTGTGGATGAGAGTAAAGACTATAATCTTTATTATAAAATGCCACCCAAGCAAGAGATTCTGGGTACACAAATTAGCAGAAGTGATATGGATGAAAATCCAGCAAAAGAAGACTGAGAAATGAACAGATAGAAGGAAAAGCAAAAGAGAGAACAGGGTCATGAAAACCCAGACAGGAAAGAAAATCTAGTTAAAGAAAGTGGTCAATAGTGTCAAATGCTGTAGAAAGATGACGAAGGATAAGAACTAAAAAAAGGCTGTTATAAATGGGCAATGAAGAAAGTTATTGGTAACTTTGAAAAGAATAGCTTCAGTTGAGTAATGAAGTTAGAAGACAGACTGCATTGGGTTTCTGTGAGAGGGGAGAAAGTAGAAGTTTACATAGGTTTGTTGAGTTTAGTTGAAATTATAGGTCATAGGATAGGAAAGCTAACAAAAATGTTAACACCTAACAAAGGTTCTTTCAAGATAGAAGTGAATAAGGAGGACAGAAGAAAAGCAAAAAAAATGAAGGAAAGAGGGAAAAAAAGACAGAAAAAGAGAGACAGAAAGATGGAGTTAGAGCTGATCAGCCAGAGAAGATAAGAGGAAATAGGATTAAGGAAGGGTTTATGTCAGGAAGCTGTCCTTGGCAAGTAGAGGGCCCACCTCTTCATCAAAACTTGGGTAAGGAGGGGAAACTGGAGGTTAGTGGATAGAGAGGGTAGTGTCAGAGGGCTGTGAGATAAGATGTAATTAAAGGCAAATGGCCTTGATTTACTGTGCAAAGTAGGAAGAGAAGCCCTCAGATAAGAGGCTGGGAAAAGAATGCTGTGGAAGGTTGAAAGAAGAAAGTTTGTAACAGCTGCTATGGTAAGTAAGCTAAAGAATCAATTAAGGAGGAATTGCAGGATTGCCCTGCTATAATGAGGACCCAGGTAAGATTAGAAAACATAAATATATAGTGAACTGGGTCAGCATAGTTACATAGTCTCACATCTATTCAGCAGCACCTTGTACAGGAACATGAGAAAAATGGTGGGAATAATCCAAGATTGAGTTTGGGAAGGCATGAGGGGTGATAGGACAAAGGAGCAAAGAACTAAAGACTGGTGGAGAAAGAGATGTGAATTGGCAGTGGTCTCCAAAATTCTGAGATCAGATCCCCCAAATAGCAAAATATTCTAAGCACTCCCCCAAATATGTGTATATTTACTTATGTAATGCATACATGTATTACTGTACTAATAATTATATATAATATGAAATAAAAATAAAAGGGTTTTTTAAGCTTTATTTATTAGTGGTATCAAAGTTTCTTTGTTCTTGACAGCAATGTGATTTTGTATGCTTCATTATTTTTTTCTTAAATCACTTTGCATGTCCTAAAAAATAGGACTTGTAAATGATAATTTATCAGTAATAAATTATTCGGTTAACTTTGTGTAGCTAGCCAAGCAGGAAAAGATTTTTTTTAAATTTTTTTTTTTGGCTGTTGAATGATACATAATTATGAAGACAATGAACATAATAGCATAATTTGCAGTCAGGAGTCAAAAGCAAAAGTGAAATATCAGGTCTTAATTCTGCAGAAAAATTTCAGTACAAGTCTGTTAATCTTTCAGTGCATAGTCCTGCTTAATGAACATTTTCTTTTAATTCCCTATTCACATTTGGATATTAGTTGTCTTTTTATGAGTGAGGAACTAGCAAGAAGGCAAGTTTGGTTAGAGAAGCAGGCAAGTAAAAGTAATGTATTAAGTCTGGGAAGGTAAAAGGTATAAATGGCAAACAGAAATTTGTACATGATCCTAGAGTGAACAGGGACTCACTAATGTTTACTGAGTAGGACGGTCAGAGTTGTCTTTGGGGAAATCACTGTGGGGAGTGTGTAGAGAATGGACTGAGACAGAGAGATCAGTCAAAGATGAGACCCCAAACTGTATACAAGTAGAAAGAAAAGGCCAGAAAATCTAGTATGGTAGAAACATTAAGATACAGAAAACTTCTTGGATAAATAGGCAGGGACTGTCAATAAAAAATTGGAAGATGGGGGGCAGCTAGGTGGCGCAGTGGCTAGAGCACCAGCCCTGAAGTCAGGAAGACCTGAGTTCAAATCTGGTCTCAGATACTTCCTAGCTGTGTGACCCTGGGCAAGTCACTTAACCCCAATTGCCTCAGCAAAAAGCAAAAAAAAAAAAAAATTGGAAGATGACACCAAATTTATGAACCTGGGGAACTAGAAGAATGATGGTACCCTGGGTTCAGAATAGGAATGGTGCGTCTGATGCAATGAAATCGGGAACCAATCCATGCTGACTCACTTTCTCCTACCCAAAATGAGAGAAGGGGATGGGGAGAGAAGGCTTACTAATCATTGTGCCAGAGCACAGAGCTTGTCCTTACATAAGGGTGAAGTGCCTGCTGTAGCCAAGCAGGATGTAGGTATGCTGGGGAGTGAAGAAATACGAGGAATATTATGAAGCTACTGCTTAAGAGTGCCCAGGCTGGAGTTAAAATTGCCCTATGGCTCAGAGTTAGTGCTTCATAAATGCTTGTTGACTTTACTATATCTCTTCACTTGAATATCCACTGCAATGCCTAAAGCTAACTGAATTCTGAGTTCTTCTCATTCTCAAATCCCAAATCACCACCATTCCCCAATTTTCCTATCATGGTTGATGTCAATTTTTCTAAACAGGAAGCTCACAACAGTGGAGAAAATAACTCTTCCATTTCTGTTTCACAGCTACTGACAATCCAACTACAGTGGGATTCTTAAAAACTAGAGTCTGTAAATCTTAAAAAAAAAAAAAAACCAAACATATATTGACAAATTTATTTCAGTAAAACTTTGTTTTATATTATACTTATTTTAAAAAGTTATCCTGAGAAGGGATCCATTAGTCTCCTTAAGAATCCTGCCCAAGGAGTTTTATGGCTCAAAAGAGATTAAGCATCACTAGACTAGAACCTTCTTCATTCTTAAATGACTATAGCCCCAGTTTTTTCTCCCTAACAGACTACCAAATATATGACAGCCAAAATAAAATGTCCACTATCACAATTTTACTCTCCTATTCTTTAGGGGCAGCTAGTTGGTGTAGTGAATAGAGCACCAGCCCTGGTCAGGAGGACCTGAGTTAAAATTCAAATTTAAAACACTTAACACTTCCTGGTTGTGTGACCTTGGGCAAATCAGTTAACCCCAACTGCCTCAGCAAAAAACAACCATTGGCTCTTTTTTTTTTTTTTTTGCTTTTTGCTGAGGCAATTGAGGTTAAATGACTTGCCCAGGGTCACACAGCTAGGGAACCACCATTGGTTCTAAAGCAGCAGATTCATCCCAGGCAGGAATGGAATGGAAATATACTATGTGATTCACATGAGGAGCTATTCTTTTATTTACTTTCCTGAAGAATTGAATAAAGCTCCCACTGTTCATAGCAAGTGACTGAAGGTATAAGATAAAATATATACTATCAGACACAGTCAAAGCATTAATCAGTTTTGCTAAAGTTTTTTCCTCTCTTTAAATTTTTGTTATGGGGGATATGTTGCTAGTTAAGAGGATGGAGATAAATATCTGAAGTGAATGTAATGTAAAAATAAGAGATGCCAATAAAAATAAGAACATTTTTAAAAATATGAAATTTTAAAAAAATTGCAGCTTCATCCATCTCTAATATGAGTTCCTAAAGAATAAGTATTATTATTACATAAGCAGTATCTCATAATATTCTTATTCCCTAAGAGCTGTGGTTTAGTGGCCAACTTTAGCACTCAAGTCTCTTCTCCTCAAATTCATTTCCCACTATCCTTTTATTCCAGCCAAGCTATAAATTATTCCTTCCACATTGAAAGGGTTAAGGAGATTTGGAATATATGAATAAAATTTTTTAGTCTTTCCTTTGTACCAGCGAAGAAGTTTGTATTTTTTATGGAGTGCTTACCTTAAAAAAGTAAAATATATTGATATTATACAATACTACTACACATACATTTTATGTATTTCTGAGTTTGTAAACTTTTTCTGTCATCTGCTGGCCATCACATGGTCATCTGAAGTTTCCACAAGACTCCCCAAACATTCTCATTTATTTTCCTCTGTTGACCCAAGAGATATCAAAACTCTGATCAGGAAAGTAGAAATGTGGAAGAGATATTGAATGGACTTTCCCTTCCACTCTCACAAGATTTTCTCAGTTATGCCTGAGTTACACTGCTCAGTTTCTCTTCACCTGAATTACATTTCATTTGTAGTCTAAGTACATTCTCTTATTTGATGTTATGTTACATTATTGGCAGAAGCAAAGTTGCATGCTGGACAGAGGGAAAGGGAAACTGTGTCACCAGAGCTAGATTCTCATCCCAACTCTGACATGAGGAGGGTTGGGGGATCAGGGATGAGATAATATATATAAAACACTATACAAATGTCAATGATTATCGACACTTTGAGGAAAATGCAGGGACGATATATTCTAAGGTCCTCAAGGGCAGCAGTAGAACTAAGATGCAATCTCCTTTATCCCTTCTGCACTGAGTTCTGCCTAGAAAGCATACAATAAATTTGAATGACTGAATAGACTATAACTTTAAAAACATAAAGATTTTCCAGGGTAAAGGTCACTTTGAATAAGTACTGTACATAACTGGCTTAACAAGAAATATTAAAAATGTCAGATTCAAGATTATAACTCCCAACACCAGTCCTGTAATAATCCAGAATACATTTAATCCACATATTCTTTCCCTCAATAGCTCTATATGAGCTTTTATTGTCTGGTGATAAAATTTTAAACACTGACATAGGATTCTAAGTGAAAAAATTAAGAAAAAAGTAAGAGAGACATTGTCCATACTTAGTCATCTTCAACAAACATTGGATAAAATCAGTTTTAACTACAATATCTATCTAGGTTCATAAAATCTTCCACTGCCTTGTCTATGAATCACCAAAGGTCTGAATTAAATCATTTATCCTACCAGATTATTTTCCCCTGTAAGGTAGGGTGAATGTAATATAAAAACAAGAGATACCAATAAAAATAAGAACATTTTTAAAAATATAAAGTGAAAGTCACTCACCATGTTCAGTAGGACATTAAATTTTAAGGGCACATACAAAAGCAGAAACTTGCTCTAACAATTCAATTCAACATTTATTATGTGCTAAATGCAAGGAGGCACTGTGCTAGATACCTGGAACAGGCAAAAATGAAACAGTTTATTCTCTAAGCGCCTTTACATTTCAGTGGAGACTTATACTTGTATTACCCTCCTAGTCTGAAAATAAGCTCAAACTTTGCCCCCTATAACAAAATCCTCAATCAGATTTAAGCTAGGCTGGGAAAACCCAGGAATTTTACAAGATCATTAGAAGTTTGCCAGGAGACATGGTGGCCACAATGGCTAATCTGATTTTAGCCAACATAAAGTGAAGTAGATTGTAAAATGATAAGAGAAATCTGCTGCATAACTGACCATCAGCTGGTACACCATTTCCCATTCTTGGCACCACATGTGGAGAGTATTAAGGCCTTTTCCAGCTCATCTCATCAAAACTTCCTTTTTTTTTAGAAATATACCAATCTCTGCTTCTATAGAAGAAATGTGGACCCAGGTAGTAAGAAGACTCAAAAATCAAGTCAAACAAAGCAGGATAAAGGAATTAGGGAATGTTTAATCTGAAAAAGAAAAGATTTAGGAGGAGCATGGAAGAGTTGTTATGTGGAATACGGATTGCATTTGTTTTGCTTTGGCCTTATAAACAGAATTGTGAACAATGGGTGGAAGTTACAGTGAGGCAGATTTTTTTGTTAGGAAATATTTCCTAACAAAATTGTTGTTAGAGATAACGGGTTCTCCATCTGAAAGTCTTCAGATACTAAATATATATATATATATATATATATATATATACACATATGTATATACATTTTTTTAAAGGGGGGAGAAGAGGAAAGGAGAGAATCTGGAACTCAATTTTTTTTTAAAAATGAATGTAATTTTTTTTTTACATTTAATTAGAGAAAAGTAAAACACCATATGAAAATCCTCAGAGCCGTATGAATATTTGCTAGGGAAGAAATTCTTAGTTAGGTATGATTCAGAGATGTGATGGAAAAATATTTAACAAAATAAATAAAAATTCAACAAAACACTGTTAATGTATAGTCTTCTAAGTTAACATGTGATCCCAGAGATCTTTATGTACAATTTAGTGGTCCTTGTTTCTATTTGAATTTGACTGCTAAAGTCCCTTCCAAAACTGAAATTCTATGTATTTTAACTAATATAGCAGCTGTGTGGCATTGCGAATGGAAACAGCCTAGGGGCCAGAAAGACCTGGGTTAAGAGACATGCTGTCTCTGGGATCCTGGGACGCAAGCTGTGCCTCAGTTTCCTCTCCTATAAAATAGGGCTAATAATAGTACCTACCTCCCAGCATTCCTGTGAAGATTAACTAAGATAATATTTGTAAGGCAGCTACATATAAGTGCCATAAAAAAATTAGCTATTATTATTGTTAATACAGTCCTAGCAGGCACAGTTGTTTCAGTATGGTTTTCTTTGTAGTATTTGATAGATACACCTTGAGGATAATAATAAGGAAGGCATCCCAAAGGGAATATACTTTGTTCTGCCTTCTTACTTAAATTCAATTAAGTAAATTATACTTGACATATTAATAATCTGCATTTTCTTTCAAGTGTTAGGCTTAGTTTCATAATTACTTCATACTTGGAATGGTTAAAAATCTTTAATTAAAAAGAGAAACATAACTCATCCTATGTCATGCTACTACTTTTAATACAGCTTTAACTATAATAATAAAATTATTACTTTGAGCTCAAGGACTTAAAATATTCCATTTCAAGTACAAAATGTAAAAACAGACAAGGGATATTGCCTCAAACTCCATTAGGCACAAAAAATGATTTCTAATAAAAGAGAAAAGTAGGCAAGTGTATACCCATTCCAAATAGTAAATGGGCACTGGAACTCAGTATAATATGGTTCTCAATTAAGACTCTAAGATTTCTTGCAAGAGAACTTCAGATTATGACTTTTAATCTAAAGTCCTCCACAGTCTCATAAGAGAATTCTCTCCCTAGACTCTCCTCAACTACTAAAATAACATATAGAGAACTGCTCTGGGTGGTAGCTAATATATTCTATTTTTTTCAAGGTGAGATTTCAATTTGATTTAGTCATTTATTAAATTTATTAAATCCATACTATATACAAGGAACCATCTATGTTTATAGATAGTCTATTTTTTAATCCCTAACTTCTCCATGAGATTTTGCAATTTCCTACCTGAAATTTAGGGTAGCTAATATATTCTTAATGGAATGCTGTTCCATCTAGAAAGAGTATCCCTGGTTAATTTCCATGAGCAAATGTACCTAAATATGATATAAGACCAACTAGCTTCTGCAACTACAGAGGTGCAGAGGTGCAACTACAGAGGTGCAGAGGTGCAACTACAGAGGTGCAACAATAGCCTGCAACTACAGAGGTGATATAAAAACTAAGGGTTGGCACGTGGGTTCCCCCATTAAGGGGTCTAAAACCTATCAGTAGAATTCTACTAAACATACTAAGCCAAAGACTTGGCCTATTTGCTATTTTTCAAATTCGACATTTCACTTCCTACTGAGCCTGCAGTCAAGAAGAGATGAGCTCAAATCTGTCCTCAGATACTTACGAGCTGTTTGACACCAGACAAGTCACTTAGCTGTTGTTTGCCTCAGGTTCTTCATCTGTAAAATGAAGATAATAACAGCACCCACTATCCAGGTTATTTTGAGGATTAAATGAGATAATTGTAAAGCTCTTAGCACAGTGCCTGGCACATATATATATATATATATGTATATATATATACATATATTGTAATTGCTATTGTTATTGCTAAACCTTTGCACAGGCTGTCCCCCAAGCTTCTACTTCTTAGAATTCCTAGTCTACTTCAATATGTAGCTCAGGTGCCACCTACTCCATGAAATCTTTCCTGATTCAGGCCTTTTCAAATAATCTTGTAAAATTATCCCTTGACATTTGAGGGTTTCATTTTAGAGGTTCTGGTTATTTGCAGGTTAGCCATCAATAATTATGTGGCTAGTTTTGGAGATTTGTGACTTACTGTGAAAAACTACAGATGACATAAGTGTGTAAAGATAACTAAAAAAAAACTTAGTAAGTCAAAAATACATAAATAATATATATTATTAATATATTTTATCACTTACTACCATAAGCATGCATTTGTAAATTTATTATAAACAGCTGAATTTTGTTAAAAGTTTCAGTTCACTAAAGAACTATGGGCTACACATTTTTGGGGAACATCTCTTTGTGTCTCTATCATCCAGACTCAGTCATGTGATTTTTTTCCCATGGTGATCTTGTGCTTTTTGTAGAAGGAAATCCATGAAGTAGTTGCTATAGTATCACCAGCTGCTGCAAAGTCTCTGCATGGTATGTGAAATACCAATCTCTTTCACATAGAAACTGCAACTTTTTAGATGCAATGTATTGTTTTATTTCTTTTGTATGTTAAATATGATCAGATTTATTAAAAATAAAGGTTTTGGATGAGGCCTAGGATTATTTGTGGTTTTTTACATTCATGGGGGGTCCTGCATTCCTAAACTCCGGGAATGGTAAGGGACAACTGCATATACTTATATATATGCTTATTCCTTCTGCAGAACCTAAATTTCTTGAGGATTGTGTCCTCAGCCCCTAGCACAGTGCTTTTGCACATTTGTTTTGTTTTGGACCTGAGATTTCATTATTATTGGGAAGTATCAGTAGCTGTTCCACATACTATTGTCACAGAATTGTCTGGGATGTTGAAATGTTGGGCCAAATTACACAAGATCATGAAGCAAGTTTGTGTCAGAGGAAGAATACTCCCAACTCCAGGGTTTCTAACACCTTCCTAACACTGCCTAGCACATAGTAGGTAATTAATCAATATTGAGTTGAACTTAAAATTTTCTTGGGCTGCTTCTAGCAAACAGAATCAGCCAGTGGTAGTCAATCAGTAAACATTTATTAAATGCTGACAAAATCAAGAAAGACAAAAGACAGTCCCTGCTTTTAAGTTGGGAAACATATGAGGGGGGAAACAATGAGAAAACAATTATATACTAACAAGATACAGATGAGTTGAACTGAGTAGAGCAGTGCTATAAGTAAGCACCAAAGAGTAGTGGAAAACCAACAACAGGCCTAGAATAATTGGCTGGGAAATAGATGACTAGAAGATACTTGCTGGGCAAAGGATACATACATTTTAGAAACTGAGTCCTTGAAAGCTATTATTCAGTTATTTTAGTCATGTCTGACTCTCCATGACCCCATCTGGGGTTTTCTAGACCAAGAAACAAGACTGATTTGCCATTTCCTTCTTCAGCTCATTTAACAGATAAGGGTTACATAGCAAATCAGTGTCTGAGGTCACATTTGAATTCAGAAGTAGAGTATTCCTGATTCCAAGCTCAGAACTCTATCTATTGCACCACCTTTCTTACCCCAAGAATGGAATTATCACTCAATAAATACAGCTGGATAAATGTTTAGAGCTACACTACAATAAAGTCTCATATACTTCAATGGATCAATGGTCAAAGAGCACAAAGAAACTTAAAAACTATATGAAAACATAGAAAAATAAAATGGTGATTGTGAATTCAGGATGCCAAATATAAAAAAATATGAGATCCATTGTTGGCATGGCAATGAGACATGCTAATACATCATGAATAAAGACTATAAACTGGTATGAGTATATCAGAGAAAGCATGGCAATAAGAACGAAAGCTCCAAATGAGGGTAGATCAATTCCTCTCAAAGCCTTCCTTTAAATAGAGGACTTAGATCAGAACTTTCCAGGGAAGTCCATTTTCTTTTAACAACTCTGCTTCCTTTGACTCTAGGGAATATCATGCCTCACCCAAAATGAACTGATCACCTGAAATCTCATCACCATGTTGACTGATTCAAGTTTTTGATACTTAAAAGCTTCAGTTCCCTCAACTTCCTCTCTCCTCTGATTGGAAGGCTACAGGTGAGAGATTAAATTCTTCCCAAAGCCTTCCTTCTGTAGAGGGTTCAGATCAGAGCTTTATAGGTAACTCTCCAAAATATTTCAAATCAGCAGCTCTGCTTGGGACTCCAGGAAACACCTTAACCCTATCCCCATCACCCTTTTCAGTTTCTTTTTGTGTGCTGAAATGAGATTATAAATTGCACTTAGCACAATGCCTCACACATGTTGTGACTTGCCCACCTAATAAGTGTCTGTGATTAAATTTGAACTCAGGTCTTCCTGACTCCTCCAGCATTCTCATCACTAAACCATGATCCGTTGTTTTATATGCTGATGTACCTCAGTGACCTGTTAGGAAAGGGCATCTTTCATAAACCCTGAGTTCAAATCCAGCCACAGACACTTACTAGATATATGTGGATCCTGGGCAAGTCAGTTTCCTCATATGTAAAATGAGCTGGAAAAGGAAATGGCAAACCACACTTCAGTTATCTTTACCAAGAAAAACTTCAAATGGTATCACAAAGAGTCAGATACAATGAAAAACAACTAAACAACAATTTCCTGATTCCAAACCCAGTGCTCTATCCACTCTGCCACCTAGCTACCTTCTTCTGGGTATTGCAAAAAAATCTATATGTATGAAAATATTCATTCATAATTGTTCCATTTTAAATGTTCCCCCAAAAGAAAAAAATTTTGTGTCCAACAATTGAAGAATGGCTGAATTATGACATTAATTAATAAAATATTGTAATGAGAGGACACATAAAACATGCAAGAAAACAGGGAAAGGTATTTATAGGAGGTGATTAAGAGTAAAGTCAGCAAAACTAGAATTATATTCACACTGAATACAGCTCTCTCTGTGTGTATACTATACATTTTTAAAGAAAAATGTGGCAGAACTTCAGAATAAAAATATCTCTGCTTGTTAATGTAAGTTCAGGTGTGTGTTGCAAGATTTTGTTCTTTATTTGTTATGTGTATTTGACTATTTTTTGCTGATATTACATTTATATTAAAAATAATTTAAATGATCTGAAAAAGTCATGAGTTAAATAGGCAGATGCCTTGCAGTATTAACAGAACTAAATAACTGAAAATGCATAATATAACAATTTAATGAAATTTGATTTACACATTCTCTGGGGTTTTGCAAATTCATTCACAAAAATGCATATTTTATACATATTCATAATACAACCTTGAATAGTTTCAAGTTTCACATTTAACTGTGTAATGATAATAGCCATTTAGCTTCTTTTTATAACATGAGATAGTGAAGAAGGTTTTGGAAAGGGAGTTAGAAAGACCTACAAATTCCACCTCCGATGCTTATGTGGAACTGAATGAATCATTTAACTACCATTCTAAATCTTAGAACTCATCATACTTACCTCACAGAATGATTGTGAACTTCAAATATCATAATATCTATAAATTATTTTGCAAAATGTAAAGCATCATATAAATGTCAGTTATTATTTTCAAATGGATCTGTAATTTAATCAATTTGAAAGTTCCCTCCAACAAAGATGATCACAATTTATCCATACCTGCTCTATCTCCAATTCCAGGCCCTAAATTTGACCCAGTAAACATCCTGGAGGCCTTCATTAATTTCTCCCGAGCTTCAAGGTTGCTGGTGCTCAAGTTAATCCTAGAATGATTTTATCACTTCTTACATAATTCCTTGATTAGGTTTTAGTTCTGTTCTTTCATGTTCCTCATTGGTTAAATGAAGTCTGCCTATAGTCCTGTGATATCCATTTTTAATTCTTTGGAGATTATTATTTCATGTCCTAATACTTTACAACACCAGCATGATATATAGTATGGTAATATTAAAAATAAACTTTGCTTCCATGGGAAGTGTGGAGTCAATTAAAGGAGGTTTGCAATTTCAGAAAGGCAATTTGGCCTGCCTTGCTTTTCTTATTCAACTGTAGCCCAAATTAATTGACCAAGCTGCTTTTTCTTTAGTATTACCTTAAATGAAAAGGCCAACTATTAGTGCAGAGATGATTCTCAAAGTCTTGTATAAATGGGAAAGTAAGCATACAAGTCAGGAATTACTGAAATTCTGTTTCCCATCCCCCCCCCCAGTAGCAATAAGGTCTAAGATTTTTTCCACTCATGTCTTTGGTATTTGCCCCTCCTTCAAATGCTTTGTATATTGAGTCCTTTATGCCCTCAAATCGTGTCATTTCTAGTATAGAACTCCTCTATATAATTTGGCCAATCAAGCTGCTTTTCCCATCTTTGCTCCCTATAGCACCATGGCAATTCCCTATAAGCTTTTCTAGTACTGTGATGTTAAGGTCCAGGTACGCTAATTCCATTGTCCTTTATGGAGGTGGGGGGGAGAAGCTTGTCATAATTTTTACAAGTCTTTTCCAGGTTTTCTTTTATTTTTGTCCTTTAATGACCTTGAGATGACATTGCTTAGTCGAATGTCTTGCTAAGCTATATTTAAACTGGTTTTAAAGCACTTGTCGCTGCTTTATGAGTTGATACTATTCACAGTTGTCTAGATATTCTTCACTGTAAGAATTACAAATGAGTTTATATTCTAACTTGGCTTCTTCACTCTGTTTAGCAAATTAAGTCATGTATCTGTTGATTAAGATATTCTCTGGACTCTTTTGGTCTTCTTGGTGTGGCAATTAATTTATATTGGTTAAATTTCTGTACAAAATTACTATAACTGGCATCAATGTCATTTCTGTTGTGTCTTTCCCATTTTTGATTGTCAGTATTTGTTTAAATGATTCAATGGTTTTGTTATGCACCATCTTATTTTTATTTCTTTTTACTAACTCTAATTTTAGTTCTAACAAGTCCATGGTCTGAATATACAGACAACTGATTCAGGGAAAACACCCAAATCAATAATTAGCCTATTTCTATCTCCTATAATATAATCTATTTCATTTTTTGTGATTTTTTTTTTTTTTTGGAATTTACCATGTCTAACATGTACCAACTAGCCTCTCATAGAAAAGATATATGATATAAAGATGTGAGATTTCTGTTCAACTTTATAAGTTTATGGCTTATCTTTCTTTCTTCCTGAACCATGCCTTCCTATACATTTTTACCCATCCTCACCTTACCTTTTTCAACCTTTATACTCAAGTCTCCAAGTATTAGAATGCAGTATATGTACATTTAATTTGGAAGGTTTTTCTCAAGTTCTTAATACAACCTATTGAATTCACAGCAACTTCCTGTTCCCCACAAACTTTAACTGACCAGTCTACTGGTGATATTCTTCTCCATTATTAGTGAAATTGGTTCTCAAAAAAAATTTACAAAAGAAAAAAATTCAGTCTGCCTCCAAACTCAAAACTTTTCCAGAATGATCTGCCGTTGTTCACCCATGTTAATCTTTTCTTGACCCCATTTGGTATTTTCAAAGATACTAAAGTATTTGCCATTTCCTTCTCCAGCTCATTTTACATATGAGGAAACTGAGGCAGACAGGATTAAGTGACTTGCCTAGAGTCATACAGGTAATGTCTGAGGCCAAGGTCTTCATGATTGTACCTAGCAGTCTACCCACTGAGACAACCAGCTGCCTCTTCCTGAATGATAGCATAGTTTTTGAGAACTCAAAGCTACC